>CM023487.1:23327388-23357767 GCA_013339685.2 Hyalomma asiaticum
GATGCAGTGCCTGAATGCGGAGTCGTGAGCAGTGCAGTACTTGGGGCACATACATGAGACGTGAAACTAAAAACACATTGCAAACTTCAGCACGACTAAACATTGACAAATTGCGCGCTTGCCATGAGTTTCCTTTGCTTTGTAGCCTCTTAACTTGTCCCGACCAGTGATTGTTGCTGTTCCTGTACTGTGAGAGAGGGACACCTAAATAGCGTATGTCTTTTTTCCACTCAATTCCTGCATAATGTGACGGCATTGTGGCCCATAGTCGACACCAAAAGCCTGAACTTTTTTCAAAGTTAACACTGGCTCCAGAAGCCGCACAGAAATCTTCTGTAATTGCAAGAGCAGTTCTTACACTCATTTTATCACGACAGAAAAAAGCCACGTCATCTGTGTATGCAAGGGTTTTGGCACTTAAAATGCCATCAATTATTATTAATATATAGCTTACAGGTTTCTATACCCCTGGCAATAAACCTTCAATGCACATCAAATAATGATCATATACTGAAATATCATCACTGCACTCATAATTACACAGCTGCTTGGACTCACTCGAGATTTCGCCCTTGCATGATCAGTCAACACAGTAACACTGCAGTTAACAGTTTCATACTTTCGGGAAATTTTCTTTCACACAACGAAATTGTGATCTGGCTTCCATACACTTTCTTGCTTGAAAACTCTGCACTCACAACTTTCTTATGAAGAGTGCTACGCGACGCTGAAAGTGCGTGTGCTATTGTGATCTGAAATAGCAGGCATGCAGCATTAAGGTGCGGAAAGTAGCAAATTGCAGGAACATGCTTACACTAGCACCTCATCTCTTGTTGCCTAATACTTTTGAAGATTTGCTCGTTTTTAAGCTACTGCCATTTTTTTTTAAATACTATTAAAAGGTGTGTGCACTAGCGCTAGAGGCACCAAAAAAGGTCCATTTTTTAGCGAAGCAGTGAACTGGGCTAGATGGTGGCTGTTCATGATTTTTTCTTGCACTTCGTACTACGGGTGGGGGATGAGACAGGAACAACAAAATACGTGCTAGTACGAGGTGGGAACAAAGCTATCGGGAATATGAGAAACCCTTTTCATCTCAGCAGCAAAAGAGCAATGTATCAGCATTCCTTCATTACACATGACCCCCCCCAAAGGCAGATATCAAATTTCCAGAAGGTGATGCACACTAAGTGCGTCATCACTACGAAGGCATGTCTTGCTTAGACGAACGCCTGTGCAATGGCGAAGGACATGCCTCGATCAACCACCAGTTTTGACCTACCTTTTTGCTTTGTTCCACCTTTCACATTCACCCATCTATTTCACTGTTAACCTTTGTTTGACATGTCTGCAAGATATAAATAGACCACTTGGTCTTTGCGCACCAACTGCCTTGTTGCCCCTGTCTCGTAGGACAGAGCGCAAGAAGAAATTGCGAAAAAGGATCAAACAGGCCAAGAATGTGTACATACCAAATTGAAACCTGTTTACGTCCTTGGCGTTTATCTGTAAGCATGAATACATGTTGTGATGTTAGGCAAGGCTTTACAGTGACAAGACCAGCAACAGAAAAGTGTTTTCACTCACCACTGTACTAATTTTGTTTGGCCCTGCGTGCGCTCTGAGTAGGCACTTGTACTCCGCTGGTGGCTGGATTGGATTGGCAGCAAGCTTCTCTGGCCGTGGCTTTGGCTTGGTCTTGCCGTCATCTGCGCAAGTTCCATGGTGTGTTTGCATTACAAGACATGTACATTTGGCAAAAAAAAAAAAAATTAACAAGGACACATGCCATAAGAAAGGGCACAGTTTCCTTGTACTTTTACACAGCACCTGCTGTGCAAGTGGTCTCGTTCGAAATGCTGCCCTATCGACAATTTGGATGTTACAGACAACTTGTGAAGCTTGCCGCTCTATGCACAGCAAGATCATCCCGACAAGAAAGACATTGGCAAGCTACTGTGGCAAGGCAGAAGAAAATCTGGCATAATTCCGACACATTTAGCTCTGCAGCTATTTAAAATTTTACAAGTAAATTTTGTCTCAAGTTATACAAAAGATTACACAGGGTTAGAGACAGGCAGTACATTATTTTCATTGAGAATATATGTGTATGAACTTAAAAAAATTATCTTTTTCAGCACAGCAGACAGGGGGGGGGTTCACGTGACTGGGACTTCCTTCAGGGCCACTGGCTTTATGAAACTATGTACTCTCTTCCACAGGTTGGAATAGTGTTTCTGTTGATAAACTTGATGTAATACTTATGGAATATTCAACTGCATTTGGCTGCCAATGTGGCAGCCCTCTGGGTAGGGTGACCACATTCCTACTGGCCAAAATACATGACACTGGTCGGGGGTGGGGGGAAAGGGGCACAATGCGAAATTAACTACAGCAGTTTATTTGTTTATTGTAACTTTAGGTGTGAAATTTTCACTTGCTATACATTGCCGTCTCCAATACAGGGAAATGAAGTGGCTGTCGAAGTTCAAACGTATTTCTATATAAACAGACAGAAGCTCAAGATGACAAGGTTGCTATAACATTCTACATTGGTGCGATCCTACAGTTAATGTTGGGCCATGGCAGAGAAAACAGATTCTGTCGCCATCAAGGATGACCTGCTGCTCATAAACAATTTTATGATAATGGAGTCGGTGAAAGAACACAATGTAGACAGAGAGACTTGTCCATTCGCTAAGGGAGGTGGGTTGTAAAGACTGCACTGTTGCTTGGCGAGATGTTTTCCCAGCAAGCCATATTGCCTTACACTCGCAACAGTTTGCCACACAATAATGTGCGAGATGCAGGAGATTATATATCCTGCCTTCACCCATTCCTTAGAAATTGTTCCAGCTAACAAATAACTTCGTACCCACACCTCCCCGTTGTCTGGCAACACCATGGGTAACACCACTCCAGGACCGAAGGTCTGGATAAACTCCTGGTTGCTAGGCAGGTGTGCCTCCAAGCAGATTCAAAAATGCATATCATACCAACCTCGTTGAAGCAAAAACATACATGGCACTGTAGGTCGTTGAACTACGTAATACAGACATTTGTGCGACATTGCACAAGTTTGTTTAAGGTAATAATACAGGTTTTCTTTCTTTTGTTTGTTTCCTTTTGTCGTTGTTTGCACTGTGCGCTTGCTGTGCGTTCTTCTTCTTTTTTTTTTAATCGTAAAAAGTAAGCGATTTACGTTTACATGCAATTCATTATGTCCGAGCTCAACATAAAACATGCTACAGGTGGTCGTTGCACCTCAAACTTTTTAGGTTGCAATTTTAGAGTTGACTGTAGTGTACTGAGGACAGTACAAAGATGTAGGGAACTAGAGCCTGAAGGGCTGGTCAACAGAATCTGCTTTTGTCATTCTAAAACCCTAACTTGAGCACGCAAGACGCTGCTCTGATGAAAACAAGCCGGCCCAGTGACCAGCTAACGTCGCCCAAAACTTACATCTTTTCATGGTGATATAGACGGATCCACTGGTTCTGTACTTTTGGAACAACTTGGTCAGCTCGCTGAGAAACTGCAGACACGTAAGACGCGACAGGTCAGAAAACAGTGGCCACGAAATGCAAACCGGCAGGTCGAGGATTGGCGTTGCATGCATTTCGACTCCACTCGCCTAGTTTTCAACATACTGCACACGAGACAAGCCACTGCACTCTGTGGTTACGCATTGATCTACGGTGGTTGGCAATAAAATAAGAAAGCACTAACCGATTCATTTTCGAGTAACACCATGGTGTACGCCAAACGCTAATCCAAGTAACGCAGGGCACCGTATGCACAGCGATGTCACGGAAGATGCGTGAAGACCACGGTGGTGAAGACCGAAAGGAGCGTACTTGGCTCGGATACATTCGGATGAACGAGTGATTTGGGCCATCATCATCAACAAACTTTAATCTCCAAGAAACAATTGCCAATCTCTAAGGCTATGTTTTTTATGCTACAAGAGCCAGAAACACGTCATAGTCGTCAGGTTAATGAACAAAAAGGGGATGTGAACACAATAGCTGCAGTAAATGGCAATGTAAAAATGCATCTTTCAAGAATAAGTGATCTTATACGAGTTTCGAAAGCATTTACGCAAGTTGGACACGTTAGACGATCGAATGAGCGTTCCAACACAAATGATTATCAATGTCACCAGTATAGTATTTTTCACAAGAAACTGCTACTCTCTAAACTATAGAGAGGTCTGTAAACTTGCCGTGAAGTACAGCGAAATACAATTGTTGCGTCGTGGATGGCCGTGGTCGTGTCCACTGGTTGTGTCTAAGCGCGAATCTCAAAGGCTACGCTTCTGTATTCTGCAAGCGACAAAAACCGCACAGCTAGCCGTCTTGGGGCCAATTCGCTCCGAGCCGTAGCCGCTGAAATATCCAATCAGCAGAAGTGCAAATTAAATGCCAGTAACGCGCGAATTATCTGTTTCGTGTGCTGTGTTGCCGTTGGTGAGCATCATGGGCGAAGTTCGGCCAGGTGTCCCCGAGTTGTCGCAAGAAGAGGCCAATATCTACGACCGTCAGATACGTCTCTGGGGTTTGGAGTCGCAGAAACGGTAAGCCACCCACCATTTGAACGCCTGCCGCGTTTGTTGTGCCGGCTCTCTGTTGTAGATTAGATTTTCGGCATTAGTACGCCTTTGCAGAGGCCGGTAGCCTTCTGTACGACGTCTACATGATGTAGACTCGCAGTTGTTGAAAGCTGTGGGCCTTCTTGATTTCAGGCTGCGAGCTGTGAGAGTTCTGGTCGCCGGTCTGAACGGCCTCGGAGCCGAAGTGGCGAAGAACTTGGTCCTGGCGGGCATCAAGTCCATAACGCTTCTCGATAACCACAATGTGCGGTAACCAGATGCCTTTAGATTTCCTTTTTGATGACACGGAACGTAATCTTACGTAACGGGCGAACTAAATGTGTCTTGCAGGTCAGTGACGATGACTTTGCGTCCCAGTTCATGGTCCACAGAGAAAACATCGGCAAAAATGCAAGTTTTTGATGTCGGCATGTCACGTTTCACGGATCTCCTTACTAATCTGTTTAGTAAGGTTACTTTATAGGAACAGTAATACGTACGGTTTGGCTAAGTAACGTTGGACAAGAATGCTTGCTAATGTTGCGGCATTGTGTTCTTTCGATTGTACATTGTTACACTTACATCGGCTTCAGTCTGTTATTCTTGCGACAAATGTAAAGGTGAGAGTCATAAAGTCGAGGACGGTTACGGGAAGGAAGTTTCAGTGGCAAAAGGGAAAGGACGTCAAATAAAAAAGTAGAGCAGCAGCTAGAAAATCCACTCCACCTCAAATATTTAAGCACAAAGGTATCGAGGTAAAGCACACATGTATCGGAAAAATGAAAGATCTGGGCATATATGATTAGTTATGCAGGTCATTATGCTTTGGTGCAAGTTTAAACGAATACAAGGACTAATAATTTTTGAGAAAGTGCACCAGGATATTCATGGCTTTAGGACAGTGACTGAGGTTGACATTTTGCCATAGTTAGGGTGTAAACATTGGGCAGTATGAAAGTGAAATTGTGAGTAAACCTCATGTGTTTAGAAAATTGGAAGCAATAAATTTTCTAAAATGTTGTTTATCAAGTAACCTATGGAACAATGTAGAGATATGATAGTTGAACAGTCTGGTCACTGAGAAGTTGTGTGAGCAGAGTAACAAACTAGCACTCAAGTAGAAATTGTTGTGACTAATAATGTCAATTGCTTGATCTTGTAAGTGCCAGACTGATGACAGTAGTAAGTATTACCTCAATACACAGAGCATATATGAGAAATGAAAAGTCAACAAATTAAACCATTGTATAAAAGAAATGAAAGAAAATGATAAATGAACAGAAAAAAAATGAAGTAGGCATTTATCGGCAACCGTCATATGGGAAGATCGAACCCGGTAAGATGCGCTAACACAATGTATCACTTGGTGCGATTAAAAAACCATCTTAAAAACTGCTGCTCCTTAGCAAGCAATGTCAAGGAAGGCATGCTTACCGCATTTGTCAGCACACTTAGCAATAAAATAAAATATGCCTCCACTACTTCCCTTTCCAGTTTGTTTCTTGAACCTGTGCAGGAAGACGGTTTCTTTCAATTTCGACTACACTTACATGCCGACAATGAAAATCTAGGTGGCCACCTGTGTTTGAACGCACAGCCAGACTATGCTCCCGTGCCCTTTCGTTCGCTTGCTAAGGAGCAGCAGTTTTTAGATGGTTGTTTAATCGCACCAAGTGATACATGTGTGTTAGCGCATCTTACGGGGGTATAGACAGGGAACATAAGACGTGGCTACGGATCAATCACAGTTCTATGCCCTAACTCATTTCAGAGAGCGCACAGTTCAAAGGCATACAATACACGAAGAACCTGAATCCCATGGTCGAAGTGGAATCTGAAGACGGCGAGCTGCTGAACAAGGACGACGATTACTTCCGCAAGTTTGACATTGTGTGCTGCGCCGAGAGCTTTCCAACAGAAGACCTCGTCAAAGTCAACGCCCAGTGTCGTGGCCTTGGTGTCAAGTTCTTCTGTGGCCATACGTGGGGCTTCTTTGGCTACTACTTCAGCGATCTCATTCAGCATGCCTACACACAGTGAGCCCCCCCTATTCTCCCTCTCCTATCTGTCCATATGACATGAGGTTATGCGGTGGGGCTAGCGTTATTTCTGGTCTCACAGCAGCATTTTTAACTTTGTCATATGGTATTCCGTGATGTGTAATCAATGTAACAAGCAATGACATCATTGGTTGACCTAATGACATCACAAGAGGAACATTTGCATAATTTAAAACATTAAATGTGTTCATGATGATGTGACAGTACTGCACAGGTGATGAGGGCAGTGAAAAGTCTTGAAAAGGAAGTGTATGCATGTTTTCTCTGAAAACATTGCAATTGACAGAAATAACCTATTCCAGGGACTAAACCCACGCCCTGGCACCCTGCCATTGTTTCAGTGCCACCATTTGAACTAACTTGGAGGCTAGAAGATTGCAGAGTGAGGCCCAAGTGACAGGCCAAGGCCGGGCCACACATGCTAAATTTATTTCCTTTCACGAATGTTCATCTACTTTGCCAGCTTTTATGGATGTATTTGCCCCATGGAAACATGAATGAAAACCGAGAACATATTGTACTGTACTTATTGCACCTTATAAGCTCCAGTCTATGTTGAAATGCCGCAGCCACTATAAACATTCACTGGCACTCTCATTGCTTGACTGCAATGCACTCGGAATGGGTTCTTCCTCTGGCATCTATTGCGCTAAGGCAGCTATGAGCTTATTTCTGTCGCCTTCCTCCTTACCACTGCTGTTCCTCCTCAACTCGATCAGCTGCGGAGTGCGCGCTAGCGACGACTGCGCCTCCCTCGGCCGCCGCCCTGTGGAGCCCTCCGCAGCTACATAGCGCCCCGATATCTTTACTAAGCTCCCCGGCCTCGGCAGTGCTAGCCTCTGCGATAGAGCGCCGGCGACTCGTGTGTACGCCGCCAGATGCCGCGACGATACCATTGGCTGAAACGAAGGAGCACATTGTAGGAGCACGTTCTTGCATTTAGATTGGGAAAATTACGTGCACATCACGTTAGGGGGCCAATCAGCGGTCTCGCATTCCATCGCTCGATAGGCGGGGGCGTTTGAAAACGCATTTCGCCGAGCCGCTGCGATCTTTCGCGATGCACGTGTTCAAAGCTTTATTGTAAATTACACACTTTACGCAGAGCACTGAAATCTGTCCTCTAATGATCCTAATGACTCGAAAGCTAAATATGTAAGAAGCAAAGAAGGACCCAACCAAGTGGGGCTGCATTATTTTTCGGCCTCGGTTGTAAATTTGTCAGCTTGTCTGTGTGATACAGGTTGTGGGGGATGTATTCATTAGTCGACAGAGATGGGGCTTTGTTGTTGGTTTGATTTATAAACAAATTTTGCTTTTCAGGGAGGTGCCTAGGATTGCAAACGCTGGAGGCCCTGGCCCCGCCAAGAAACGAAAGATGGAGGACGACACAAGTGCGGTTATCCAGAAAGTAAGCGGTGATTTCTGGGCTTCTCCATGTGGTATTTGCTGTGGCAGCAGCAACAGTTGATTTATTGCTTTCTCATTTTCGTGAAATTCTGCATTTGTGTTAAAGGTTGTACAGACTGTCAAAACTCTCCATGCTTGAAGGGCCCCTAAACAACCCCGAGGTCCAAAATTTGTTTTAAAGATATAACTGCGCTCCTGTGCGATGTGAACATGTTCCCGCAAGAATTTTGCGAATAGGTGCAATAATAAAGAAGTTACACGGGTTTAAGTGGCCGCTTGCGTCGGTTTCGTTTTCTCGGTCGGCCTCCCCACCCTTCTCTGCCGAGGAGAGGGTAGGCGCGGCGCGCCATCGTGACACCGCCTACTTTTGACACGTGACATGACGTGAGCAATTGACGTCATTGACGCTTGCGCTGCAGTTCCGGTTGCACCTGCGCTCACGCTGGTGGGATGGCCAGAGGTCTGACAGTAGACCTGGTTTCGACCAATCAACGAGCTACAACTGCGCAAGGTTCGCGGTAGAACATGACGACACCTAGGATGCGAGGACAACTGGTCAATCGCAGGAAAGAGGCGCGGGAATTGTTTTTTGAAAAATGGCGTCCGCGTGGCGCTCAGCGCTGTCATAATCACAGAATGCGATCGCCACAACCTTCTCTATGATTGAGTTAGCTTGTCTGGGCGGCTTAAAAAAAAAGTAGGAGCCTGTTTAGTGGCCCTTTAAGGAAAGCCCCATGAGGAAGGGTTGCATATTCTCTAAAAAAGACTCACATAATTTGTGGAAAGGGAAGCTGGAGGTTCCATAACGTAGGGACGCAAGATTGATATTGTGGACAGTTTTAGTTGGTATGTAAACCTAGTGGTGTACTGTCACAGCAGAATTCCTAGATGAAACAGCAGTACTATTAGTGGTGACACCTGGTGGAGCCTTGTGAAAACGATCTTGCTTCAGGGAGAGCTTCGTGCTGCCGTTTCTGTGCATACTGTTGCCGTTGTCGACGTTTGCTGGCAACGAAAGGTTTTGCTGCAACGAGTTTTTTGTGATGCTGTGTACATTTCCTTACCAAACATTCTCACATAACAGAGTACATATTCTCAAGTTTGTTCTCAAGTAGTCCCACCAGTGAGGCCCAAATACTGAAGCTTCTCCATTACTGCAGGTGATGACATGTGTGCCACTTTCAAGAGCACTTCAAGTGAAAGCAGGCAAGGCAGGCACTGGCCTAGACAGAAAGACATCGCCTCTTTTCTTCCTGCTTCACGGTAAGCGAACACTTGAAGTCGTTCTTACTTTATCCTACGCCACTGTAGCTTTGTTACCGTGGCTGTTATGTGGCTGAACATGAAGTTGTGGTTCTAGCAATCCTCTCCACAGTGGCAACATTTTGATAAGGTGGAATGAAAAAGCCTTGCGTGCAGATTATGATGTGACTGATAATTCGGACCTCACAGGTAACGTGAATAACAGAACTATCGAATGTTCAAAAAAAAAAAAAAAAGCAAATGCATCTAAGAAAGGTCATCTGAGAAAGGCATTACGAACTCTTGGCCAAGAAGAAATGGTCGATTTATTAGCTAGTATACTTCATTGTTGGCTTCATTGACATTGACGTGTTCTTCAGCATGGGCTGTTAGGGCACCATTAGTGTTGCTGTTGATAACTCCATGAGAAAGCCTTTACAGAGAAACCAGAGTGGTTAGAATGCAAACTAAACAAGCTAGGACTGAATGGAGCACTCTTAAGAAGGCAAGCTCAACAAACTGAATGGTGATAGTGGGCCATGCGCAGGGGTTCCGGAATAGGCGGTTGTGATTGTGATGTTGATGCAACCTCACAGCTGTGGCGATGCCTCGAAGATTGGCATTTGCAGATATAAATCTGTTAGATATAGCACCGCAACCAAAACCAGGCCCTCATAGATCACTACTTTGTGTGTGATCTTTGAGGCTATACATGGTGTCTTGTAGTGGTGCCAGAGGAGAGAACGGCAGCCAATTCAGCGTGTGTAGCAACCACAAATGTGGTCGGGGGGTAGTGGCTATGTTCTCTCCCCACATGCAACAGCTGGTGCTCCAGCTCAGTAGCAATGTCTTTTTGTCCCTACTTAGCTGCATCAAGGTGTGCAAGTGATGTGGAATTGCTGCCAACGGGATTTTAGGCACCATTTTAGGGGGACAGACGCGGTTTTTTCTTTTTTTGGTTGCTCAACGCGCCATTCGAAGCTTTCGCTTCAATTAAAGGGCCTCTGCAATGCTTCTTCGACATAGTTGTTGGAATACGCTGCCGATCAGTTGTGGAGGCTTCTGCGAGCACGTGAGCAAAATATCATTGCGGTACGCATTGAGAAAGTTGAAGTTTGGTTTTAAATACATCTGGGAATTGCGTGCTCTTCTTTCAACAGATTACTTCACAAGGAGCACCGACTATGTCAAATATGGCTGCATTTTATGTCGTGGAAATATGTTCAGTAATGCTTTATTTGTTTGAGTTCAACAAATAAAGAAAATACGTGTATCCTTAAAGGCCAACTCCGGTCATTTCTTGAGCATATCAAGGTAATGGTGGTCCTATGTTCCTGATGTGCTCCTGTTATGCTTCTGATAGCAGAAATGCTCAACAAATGTGAAAATAATTTTTAATGAGCAAAAGTGTGCTAAACCGAAACTGAAATCCTACCAAGCAGTGATGTCAGATCAGTCAACCTGCCTTGAATGGTGCGACAGCGCGTGCACCCGTCCCCTGGTGGTAATGTCGGGAAGGTTGGCGACGTGCGCAGATCTCCAAGGCCATGGTGTGGTACCGGTGCACTTCTGTCGCTTTGCCTATAATGACGTCAAAGCCCCGCCACGGTGGTCTAGTGGTTATGGCACTCGGCTGCTGATCCGAAGGTCGCGGGATCGAATCCCGGCCGCGGCGGCTGCATTTCGATGGAGGCGAAATGTTGAGGCCCGTGTGCTGTGCGATGTCAGTGCACGTTAAAGAACCCCAGGTGGTCTAAATTTCCGGAGATCTCCACTACGGCGTCTCTCATAATCAGAACTGGTTTTGGGACGTTAAACCTCACAAATCATCACAAATCATCATCATAATGACGTCAAAATACAGTGTGGCAGGTAATTGTAGGAAGCCAGGTGGGCGGTTCGGGGTAATCAGTAAAAATTGAATCGCAAGCAATTCGTGCATCTCTCGAGGCTGCAGTCTTGCACAAACGAAGGAAGTGTGCCAAGGTACGTACCCCCTTGAACTTTATTGGGGCCTACCGACTGCGAAAAATTGCCAGAGTTGGCCTTTAAGGACACCACAAGAAGTCACGTGACATGGTCGGTGTTTCAGGTGACGTAATTTGCTGAAAGAAGAGCAAGTGGTCTCTGGCTGTATTTATTTGAAACCAAACAGCGAGTTCCCAGGTGCTTGCAGTGCATTAATATTTGGGTCACATGTTCATAGGAGGCTCAATGCCTCCTATGAACCAGCACCATTTTCTGACTATGTCAGGAAAGTGCTGCCGGTCTCACTTAAGTAAATGTCCTCCTATAGAGACTTGTCTATTTACTTGTCAGACTACATTTGCTGATTGTTTTCGTGAAATATTTCTCGCTCTGTAGTTCTCCTGCGTTTCTACGACAAGCACCGGGCTGATCCCTGCGAGTTGGACAGAGAAAAGTTGGTGGAATTGCGAGGCGAAGTGGCGGCAGACCTGGCCATCGACGAGGAACGCATACCTGAGAGTCTTTTCAAGTGAGTCCTGTCTCTTTCACTTTCAAAAGGTTGTGCCATGTCATCCGACCAGTGAGAGACAATGAAAGAAGCAGTGTTTAATGTTATTTCGTGAGACTTTTCTCCGAGGTCCACGAACCCTGTCAGCCGTCCTTGAAAATTATTCACTTATGTTTATTCAAGGAAAGGCTGTGTTGCCTGACCTGTGTCAGCGTAGCTTTGCTTGTCATGCTAAAACTACCAGAAAAGTGGAGTGTCTGGCGCCCTCTGTGAAGTGGCAGAAGGCACTAGTCAATTACTTTTTTCCTGCCACGTCGTAGAGGGCGCGTTGGTGTGGAAAAAAAAAAAAACTGTTACTGGTGCTTGGGTTTGAACGCGGGCTCCCGTGGCCATCCGAAGGCAAGTGTCTTGAACTGCCATACTATGCACCTATGTATGCGATATGTGAACATATCTGAACCATATGAATGTCTTGTGTATTCTACCACCTATGTGGAAGGAAGGAAAGAAAGAAAAGTTGTAGGTCAGGCATGCATACGTCAAGCTTCGCTTTCCCCTGTTTTCTTGACAGGGGAGGGATTGCAAATTTTTATCTTGTATAGTGCACTGCATTCGGACTTGTTGGTGAAATGTAGGTACATCCAAGATAAGGGGCACGAACTAGGCCTCACAGATGAAGAAGACAAGTTGAGTGTCGTAATTTTTCTAGTTTGATCCTAAAGCTTATGAGTGAAAAAGAAAATGAAATACCGTATTTACTCGTGTAATGAACACACTCACATAATAAACGCACCCCAACTTGAATGGTTAAACCCTAAATTTTTTTTTCTCCCATGTAATAAACGCACCTCCAACTTTGCTCACCTGCAGTCCCGAAAAACTCGCTGTGTCTTTTCCACTTCAGGGGGGAGGCTACCCCGGAGACTGAACTTTTTTATTTCTTAAGATATCTTGGTGAAACTTTCAGGGTATCTTCATTACACTAAAACTAGGGAAACTGCAAAGTTTCATGAAATTGTGTTGATTAGTTCCAGAGTTATTGAGGCCTCATTGGGTGGTTCACGTGTGTGCCTGAGGAAGAGCCGTGAGAAGTCCCGGGACATAGTAGAAAGCTGAAATTCTCTGTAGTCATCCCTGGATAGATATCCTAGGGTACTACAAAGCCATTTTTTTTAATTACCCCTCCAAAAAAATTTTATGCAACTTTGAATTTGATGTAGCCAGTAATGACAATATTTATTAAAAATTAATTGTTTATTATTAATTAACGGCACCAGATTTCAAAAAAAGAAGCTTGTTAGTCCCTGGCAAAATCATCCAGGAACAGAATAAAAAAAAACGGCACACAAATCTGATGAGCAGTTCTCGAGAAATCGCTTTCCTCAGCACCACAACTAGCTAAAAGATCCATTCCGAGAAAACGGGCTTTGAAAGTTCTGTGTCTAAAATAACGCTGAAGGGTAACAAAGTGTCATTTTTTTTTGCACTGCTATTCTTTGCCGATTCTCCTGGTTTTGTTTTCCGGCGTTATCCATAAACGGGTCGCGATCGCTGATGCCGATTCGAGATACGAGACGCGCTTCAACCTCGGAAACTACGCCTCATGTATCAATGGCGCAGAATACATAGGAGTTGCAAACATCGCTGCAGTCGCCTTGCACTCATAAATAAAAGAAACATCGCTGCAGTCCCCTTGCACTCATAAATAAAAACAACTTCGGCATGATAAGGCTAGTCGTGGTCGTGGGTAGCACACTTCCCCGTGGAATCAGCCTTTACGTAATGCGTCAGCGCACGCAACAGCCGAACGCGTGTAGCGTCCCTACTGCCGGCGCGTACGACCGCGATACGATCTTGCAGGCGCCGAGCGCTTATCACGCGAAAGCGCGACGAGAGATAGCAGCGGGGAGGCGACTTCAGAAAGTACCGCGCGCGATAACGAAAAGCGAAGCGGCAAGCCGCACGGCGACAGCAACGGAGCAAGCGCTAGGCCTAGCCGTAGCAGACGACGCAGAGAGCGACCGCCGGAGGAGAACGGCGCGTCATCGCGCGCAGCAGCCAATGGCAGTCGCGCATTCCCCCGCTTCCTCGAGGAGTGCGCGCTTAGCCCAATCGCGGCTTCGCGTGTGAGACGCGGGAAACTCGAAAGCCCCCGCGAGCTCCCAATCATAAGCGAATGGGGCTTTGCCCACGCCGCCACCGCTCCCGCCGACGGTGGAAGAAAAAAGCGCAGGAATTTACGAACAAAACAAAACCAAAATGGCGGCCGTAGGTTGAATGGCGCGAAAACGGCGCTCGCTCGAAGTTGGGATGTTTCGGCGCGCGTTTGGCCGGCGCAGAGGGTGCCGCGGCTCGCGATATACGTGATTTGAGGTGATTTTACGTTGAATTAGGCGCTGATATTTACAGGATAGGTAGTTTATTATACACTGAGCCCAAATATGCGGTTTTCCAAAAATCGCACTTTCCGCGATTTTTCGACTTTCAAGGGCCGCGTCCCCCCTTCAGTAGATGCGCGGCGTTCGGGAGACGTTCGGCGCAACAATTCATAACTCCTGCATCCTGATAAAACTGCCTTTCGTAGTTGCGTGCGAGCAATGGCAATATCACTTACTCGCACTGCTGCATTCCTCCCTGCTGCCACGGTGCTCTCACATCACTCGCTGCGGTGTGCTGCCATGCGTGCAGCACAGGCTGGCGCACGTAAGACCAAGCATGGTCGGGGCGTGGTCTCCGAGATCTCGCGATATGTGAGCTTAACGCACACGACTGAGAGGCTGAGCAGTTACGAGGGAGAAATGCGATTGTGAGCTGTTTTGCGTGCGTCGTTGGGAAACATCTGTTCTTCCATTATGGCTTCTAAAGTCCCTAAATTATCGAGGGACTTCAGTTACGGCTACCAGGGAACACTACCGAACGCCGATGCGGCTGGCCGTCTCCAAGGTTGCATCGGCGACGTAGTGACCTTCTTTTTTGGTTGGCCGCAAGCCGGCTTGGTGAGGATGATTGGCTAATGCGTTGCGTGTGTCATGGCGTCGTTATGGGCGGGACCCACGGCAACATAGAAACTATATGCGCGGCGAAGACCGCCACGTGCCGCTCGTTTGTTTTTTTTTGCTGTTGACCATTCGATAGCGTCGCTATTTCCTGGTTCTGTGGCGCTGTGGGTTAACCACGAGTTATGGAAGTGAAAGGCCATCCTATTGGAACACAATGCAACCACCGTAAAGGCTGTTGCGGCAGGTGCTCAAATGCGGGGTACCGACACCGTAGCTTTTTTTAAATAAAATTTTGCTGCACGCATTGCTCCAAGTATTACTGCATGTTGCAACACTGTCTTTTTTTTTGCACGTTAAAATGTTTTGCTCACCCTGAAAATGTTTCCATAAAATTACCCCATATAATAAACGCACCCTCAACTTTGCTTCTGTATTTTGGGGAAAAAAAGTGTGCTCATTACATGAGTAAATGCGTAGAAAGATTTGCCCAGATAAGTTATTCTTATTGTTCTGTCCCCTTTCATAGATGTGGGCAATCAACTGGGGCAATGTGTAGTACTTCCTCCTCAGCCTACTTGAAGGCGAACACTGATTGTTCTTCCCGTTGTGGTCTTTGTTGTCTGGAAACATGGAATGGCTGTTTCTTTCAGTAACAGCTGTTTAGCCTGGTATGTTTATGAGGCTGCTCAGACAATCTTGTTCTGCCAAAGGTGACACGTCATGTAGTATGGAAGGTGAAGTTGAGAGTTGGATGGAATGCTGTCTAGTTTGGGAATAACGTGGAAGAAAAAACACTTGCGCCGACAAGAATAAAAATGTATTCGTAAGAAGAAGTGGCTTCCTTGCAGGAGCCGAAACATCTTTTTAAAGAATACATTGTCGTTTTGGCAGGTGCAGTTTTTCGTTACAGGTCTGTTTTTTTGTCCAACATGGAAGGCGCAGTGCAATTTACTTGTTAGAAATGTGGATAAACAAACACTCTGCCGAAATTTGTTTTATGAATGCATTCTAATTCTGGGCAGGATTGCAGACTTTATGTCTGCACTGACAGCTTAGGAGGCAGCTTGATGCCCCTTTCGTCCAGGTACTGGAATGCATCTTGGTTGCTTCTTTGCAGCATAACACCACTTGATGTCGTCCAGAGAAAGCTAAAAGAAACACAGAATTACTTCATTTGCTTCTTTCATGCAAGACTCAGCGTAGCTAGCATTAAGCGCGTAATTAAGTGCTGGCTTCTGGCCACGGGACTGTCCCGGCGAGATACAAGAATTCCACTCAGTCATCACTGTGTTTGGGTGGCAAAGTAGCCTGCATCATTTTTGCCTTTGGTGCTGTCTTCGTGAAACTACCTCTTTTCGCTATCCACATGAGAATTGACATGAGACTCGAGGTCACCGCTGTGGTGTCTAGGGTGAGTGTGGGAACACACCTTAATTATTCTATGGGAAAGCTAGGTTGTACATAGTAAACTGTCAGATTTTTAAACCACAACCAAATAATTGATGATTAAGAATTAAGTTTGGAGTTTGCTCTCACATTCTTTATCAAACTTGACAATCCTGCCACGGCACTTGCATTGCTTTTGCACTCATAGGTAGTCACAGGAAAAAGAAATTAATTTTGCAATTAAGTGTGGTTAACACACAACATTTCCTCTTTCAAACTTGCACTATCCATATGTTTCTTCCCGCTCTCGCTTCTTAATTTGTCCACAGCACCATCTCGAAGGAAATGTGCGCTACAAGTGCTGTTGTTGGTGGTGTCCTGGCTCAGGACATTATCAAGGTAAGCCGTAACGAATTTCACTCATGCGTATGCATAGTTCATTGTTGCGCTGTTCTTTACTGCTTCACCATGCTTCTTCTCGGGGATATGTTACAGGCGTACACCATTCGTGCAATAAATTAGATTTTTGGCCCTGCTTGGCAGTGCATTTAGCTGTCATTTAACAAGGAATATTAAAAGATATTCAAGGATTATTCAAAAATTCTAATCAATTCACACTCAACCAATAATATTCGAATTTTCTTTACACTCAAAATTTCGCTATTAATACAGGTCTAGTAAAACTCCTAACATTGTGCTGTATTCTACAGTAATTGGTTTATTGCACAGTTCTTTGCTAGTGGTTAGGTAATGTAGCACCTAGATTGTGCTCTGTGTAAACTTACATTTTGTAAAATTTTCTTCTCAGGTGGCGTCATGCAAGGACCCACCGATAAAGAACTTCTTCCTTTTCGACGCCTTTGAGTGCTGTGGTCTCCAAGAGAACATTGGCCGGTGACTGGATACATTTCTCATCACCAATGCATTGTACCATCATCACTCACTTGTCAGGGCAGTGAAAGGAATAAACATTGCATAACATAAATTTAAAGTGCTGACTGGACTTTGCTCTTTTGTGTCTCCTGTCATATACAATGTGACTAAAGGGTCACTAGAGAGCTTAGTTTGTCAATAAAAAAAATTCCTCTGTGTTTGTGTATTACTAGGTTATCTGGTGCCAGCAGCAACACTGTTAATGTCATCTTATGTTATCTTATGCCACTTTGTACAATCATAATGTGTTTGGAAAGTTCTTGTCTTGTGTAGTTCTTCCCCATCTTGCCTCGAATAAAAACTGCCAGACGAGTCTTTAATAAATTTTATTTTATCTGTCTGTCATGTATTGTTCTTGTTCAAAGAAAATCACAGAAGTTGTGTGTGTTAAAGGGTTCCTAAAATACATTTTTTTACATTGTGTCACCGATTATGCGATGTCATTATCAGATCACTTACATGCACTATAAGAACCTTGCACCAAGGCAGCTATGGGCTTATTTCTGTTGCCTTCCTCCTTGTCATTGACATTTCTTTTAAACCTGTTTAGCTGTGTGGTTTGCACTAGCGACAGCCATGCCTTCCATTCCAGCTGCTGTGCCAAGGTCTCAGTAGCAACATGGTGCCACAATGTCCTTACTGAGGCCACTGGCTTCAGTTGTGCTAGCCTCTGTAGCAATGCTCTCGTTCCACCCTGTTCCACCATGTGCTCTAGTGGTACTGTTGGCTGACCCTTCGGTTTTGCATTGCATGGCCTGTGAGCAAGGGGCAGTTAAAGACGGCTTAGGTTTAGTAGTGTCGATCTTTCAATATGCATATATTCAATGCGTATGCATGTATTCATGCGTATATTCATGGGCGGGCCATGTAATGCGAAGACAACCGTTGGTAATTAAGGGTAACAGAGTGGATTCCTAGAGAAGGCAAGTGTAGTAGGGGGCAGCAGAAAGTTAGGTGGGCAGATGAGATCAGGAAGTTTGCGGGGATAAATGTTGCACAGTTAGCACGGGACAGGGAAAATTGGAGATCCGTGGGAGAGGCCTTTGCCCTGCAGTGGGCGTAGACAGGCTGATGATGATGATGATATTCAAAAACTTCTAGTGAACTACACACCTAGTGCAGAATTCTGATTTTGGTCCAGAAGGACTTGAGATATCAGTGCAGTGCATTTGAAAAAAACCACCGTGACCATTTGAGGGTCCCTTTGATAATTGCCCCACTGCAGTTAAAATGTCAGCTGTTAAACGACGTGTATATCACTGGTGCTATCTTATCAAGGAACACAGCATGGAACTAAATGAGGACAAGAAAGTTTGACGTGCACACAATGCTGAGTAGCGACAGTGTATCCAGTTGCAAGGTGGCATTGCAACAGAAAATGTTGCAAGACAGTTCTGTGTTTGTTAATCTTTACTGTCCTAGTTTATTTTCCCACTGTCTTCTTTTGTAATGAGTTAACGATGTGGCCATGCTGCCACACTGAACTATCTTATCATTCGTGCTCGTTGCAGATGCTGGATTCTTTGGCTTGTGATCCATACAATGCTTTTGCACTAAAGGAGAAGAAATTAAAATTTAACATAGTAAAGGCAGTTGGCCTGTGAAGAATTGTGCTACCAAGGCCTGGGGGCCCATTTCTGTGATAGGAGCAGTCTTGCTGCAGTGAGGCATATGGCCCAGTTTCGCGGAATCGTTTTTGGCTACCTGTATTTAAAGGAACGCTAAAGTGAAAATGCAAAGTGGTTTAGAATGATAACGTGTATTAAATCGCAAAATACGATTTAGAACAGGGAATGTTGCAGGAGCCAACGTTTCGACAAGCGGGCTCGTCTTCGTCAGGGCGGCAACTGCCTTCTCCAGTGTTCGTTTATGTACGCCTTTGCACACTCTCCCCCGTCCTCAGAAAGAGAGGAGAAGAGCAGCACGTGAGAACAATAACAAGCGGACTTGACCTTGTCAGGGCGGCAACTGCCGCCCTGACGTAGACAAGTCTGGTTGTCAAAACGTTGGCTGCTGTGATATTCCATGTTCTAAATCGTATTTTGCGATTTGTTCATCGATTCAATCATCCATCTTCCCCTGAGCCTTTCTTCTAGTTAGAACGTGTATTAAAAGAACTCTCATCATCATCATCATCATCATCATCGGCCTGTTTAGGTCCACTGCAGGACGAAGGCCTCTCCCAACGATTTCCAATCCACCCTATCCTGTCGTTAATTTTACAAATTTGTGCTCGATATTAAAAGAAAAAATGAATGTCGCGCTGGGACCTTCGCTAGGGTTACGGCCTTTCCTAGAAAAAAAAAAACGGTCCGTCAGCGGGGGGAGGAGGGTACAGGAACTTGAAGGTGTGTTGCAAGAAAAAAAGATCTCCATGTGAAATCTTCGACATGCAATGACACAAATGCCACGAGTGTTACAATGTTTGCACCTAATGTCAAAGGAGTGTTAAAGGGATATTGAACAAAATGTTTGCCGCCGAGGTTTTCAGCCATACTAAAATATTGGGTGCGGAAATCTGTAGACAACCTTCATTTCAGACAGAAACTGGAGGAAAATGATGAACTTAATGCGTTTTTCACAAATCGCCACGCCTTGAACTAGCGTGCCTTCAACTTCCTTGAACGGCCCTGGTGTGCCTCAATGCCATCCGTCGGCACGTCTCAACCCGCTCAGCCCCCACTATATACGGTTCCTAAATCCATTACGAACGGCACCTGCAGCGAACAATAATGTTCGCTGCAGGTGGATAATGAACCCGGATGGGATAAAACCCGTAAAGGAGTAACGTCTCAGCGCGTTTTTGGAAGGGGGAGAGCGGGATATCAAGAAGAGGTGGAACACGCACCAAACACGCACACGTGCACCGTTCATCTGCCGCAAAAAATGATCAGGATACGATGAGGAAAAAAAAAATTACACAATATCTCGCTAAAGGGAACCATGCGTGGATGCGAAGCAGCGGGGAGGTGGTGTAATTTTTCGCTGCAGCGGCCCGAGCGCTCATAGCGGCGCTGCACAGGAGCGAGCATGATTTTCATACCGTGGAGCCCCCAGCTAGAGTGTGCGCGCCGCTCCGTAGAGTAGAGGATTCCTGAGGGGAGAAAGGGGGGAGCGTATGAGAGGAAATAGAGGGGAGGGGACGCGCATGCGCTGTGGGGTGTGGGACGCGGGCGCTGCTCAGTAGAGGATTCCTAGAGGAGAGAAAAGGGGGGGGGGGGGAGCTAGCAGACGCTGCCTGCGTCAGCGTTGTCTCTCACGGGCGAGGACGCGTCCTCGTTCCTTGCCAGCATGGGCCAGCTGTTGCAGTCGCATTTTCGATGGAGGCGAAAATGCCAGAGGCCCGTGTACTGTGCGTTGTCAGTGCACGTTAAAGAACCCCAGGTGGTCTAAATTTCCGGAGCCCTCCACTACGGCCTTTCTCTCCTTTCTATCTCTTTCACTCCCTTTCCCCTACCCCTACGGACGCTTAGCCGTGCTCCCTACGTGGGCTGCAGAAATTAGCGTCCTTTCCTAACCAAACCACAATCAATCATCAATCAATCATCATACGCAGTGGGGGTGTGGACGGCGCAGGAACGGAACAGGCTCGACCGTAAGCTGCTTCGCGTCTAAAACCGGTCAATACGGCCGGTCTTAGGTGCGGACCGGCAACCGGCACGTTGTCTGAAAAAAACGGCCCGATCGGTCGGAAACCGGGCAGGTGGCAACCCTAATCTTCGCCCTTGTGACGTCAGAAGGCCAATTTCTCCTTTTTCTTATTCTCGCCGAATTCACTCCGTCAAATGTTCTGATGTTAAGTAGTACCTGGCTTCCTTGAAACACAGTGTATGTCTTTCTTGCCGGTTAATAGTAATGTAAGCCTTAGCAGACGCCATCAAAGACCTGTGGTGTATTAGAGCGGGAACTTCAAAGCGGCGTCGCCACCCGCATTTTCCTTTTTTTTTTTGCGCGTTTTTTATAGCGCAGCGAGGTTCCTTCTCCTCGCTAGATTGGTGTTTTTGGTATTGCCAAAAAGCTAATCTGCTGGTGTGAGAAAAATTGTTTTTCGCTTTAATTGATTTGATCATGATTTGATTTGTGGTGTTTAACGTCCCAGAACCAGCTCTGATTATGAGAGACGCCGTAGTGGAGGTCTCCGGAAATTTCGACCACCTGGGGTTCTTTAACGTGCGCTGACATCGCACAGCACACTGGCCTCAACATTTCGCCTCCATCTAAATGCAGCCGCCGCTGCCGGGATTCGATCCCGGGACCTTCGGATCAGCAGCCGAGTGCCGCAACCACTAGACCGCCGTTGCGGGGCGTTTTTCGCTTTAGTGTCCTTTTAAAGATGTATGACTTTGTGGCCGTACGCAATTTGCTGTCAACAGTTCTGGAGCGACTCCAGCTGCAAATTTCAGAATGTCAACAAATAGAAAGCTTCTGATAGAGCGTTTTCACTATTTAGCTTTACGAAACTGTGCGCAGGAAATTTAGTCAGCACCTCTTGGGCTGATTCTTCATTCTAGGTAACATTAGTAGCCCACTTGTCAGGGCAGTGAAAGGAATAAACATTGCATATAGCATAAAGTTGAACTGCGGCCTGGACTTTGCCCTCATGTGTCTTCTGTGACGTCCAGCTCCGCCACGGTGGTCTAGTGGCGGGGCTGGTGGCGGGGCGGTGGTCTGGTGGCACTAGGCTTCTGATCTGAATGTCGCGGGAACAAATCCCGGCCGCGGGTGCTTCATTTCGATAGAGGCGAAATTCTGAGGCCTTCTTATACTGTGCGATGTCAGTGCATGTTAAAGAACCTCGGGTGACCGAAATTCCCTGAGCCTTCCCATTGCGGCGTCTCTTATAATATCATATCTGGTTTTGAGACGTAAAGATCCGGAAATCAATCAAATCAAGGCTTGTTGGATTCAGTCTGAAATTATTGTTTTTGTCGGCGTAATTATCATAGAGCATTGCAGGGAGCAGGTGGCCGAAAAAGAAATCTCATAGTCATTTAGGATAACATTGACATTAATGTTTGACATTACACCGTGTGGAACACCGGCAATTCATCATTTGGTCGCCGTCTTCCATAAGGTCAAGTGTCGGTGCTTATGGTGAACTGAACGCACATGTTTACGTTTTCCGACAAGATCACTTCTTGTCGTAAGACAGAGCGAGCTCGACAAACGATGCAAAAGCACGACGAGAAGCGTAAAAGTCGTACGCAACCTGTTGGTGATTGCCGTTGGCATGCGTACGCAGCGCTTCTGCGAATCAAAGAGCTCATGTCCGTGGTTTTTGGCGTTGATGTCGGCGATCAGGTCGTGTACCAGTCGCGCATGATACGCATGGCAGATGCCTCGCTTGCTTGCTACCTTCTTCGTAAATGTTGAGTCACATTCGCAATCGACGCGTACGTGATTGAAAGCAATGCTGAAAACGATGAAAAAGTTGGGATGTCGAAGAGCCAACGCTTTGACGAGTGGACGTCATGACGAGCCCGGTTGTCAAAATGTTGGCTCTATGTAGACGTTCCCACTTTCTCGTCGTATTCGAGGACTTCTTCATTTCAAGCCTCCGTCTCCCGAAACTTCCTTTCTTGAATGGCGGTTGACACGTTTTACGAAAAAAATACTGGCCAGACGACGAGGTTGGTTGGTTGGTTGGACCTTGGAAGCCCAACCCGCCCAGGAGGATTACCATTACCATTCGATGCAGCATCGGGGTCGCGGATCAGTTACGTCGAGAGGCTGGTGGAACTCTTCGAAGCCAATGACGGGGCCTCGGATTCCAAGAAAAGGTCGATCCTAATCTCCGTATTGAACTCCGCGACCTGCATCGCCTGCGGAGCTTGTTGGCACCGAGGAAGCCGAAGGCTGAAACATATGTGAGAGTTATCCATGTCCTGACCCGTGCCCCAATACAGCAGTTCCTTCGGAAATCCTCAAATTATGCCTTGCGTTACCGCTGTCATCCACCCTCTTAAAATTGCAGCGCGACCAAGACGAAGACAGGAGACACATGAATCACACAGACGAGCGCAGACTTACAACTAGCAACGGCGCTCGTCTGTGTGATTCATGTGTCTCCTGTCTTCGTCTTGGTCGCGCTGCAATTTTAAGAGCATGAACCAACTAGCCCATGGTCAAAATTCTGCTGTCATCCACCACGTTTTTATAAAAAACCACCACGTTTTTATCGAATACCGCTGTCATGACGTATGTCGGGAAGAATTTCTGAAGATAATGCTACGCTGCTGTTCGAGAACGTGGACACTGGCACGACCACTTGAATCAGCTGCGTAAGGAATCATTCCTCGTCCTGGAACTGTTACCTCATATAGGCAACATACTATCCATGTAAGGAAAATACGTACGCCATTGATTCAAGGAACGCAGATCCTGTGTTGAAGACTTGTCTTTTGTTTTTCACGGTATTCAGATATGGATTAAACGAGGGCGTTAATCATTTAACAAGTTAATTATTTAACGAGTTTGACATCACTTAACGAGTTAATTCGTCCAAAATTTTTTAGTTAACTGTCCAAATGTTCAGCCCTATCTACCCCAAAATCAGTGCCGCTGTGGACAAGGCAGTCTCGCAAAAAATTGGCCGCGTATCTGCGTGCTTCGCTGCAAATGTCGTCGAAAGACGATATTCTTTTGCCGGCCGTACTACGCTGCCTGAGATATGGGCGCCATCTGGCAGCGCCGTCGGGAAACATGAGCTTGTGCAGAATCCCTGGGCAATTAACTGCCAGGTGGCAGCACCAAATCGTCGCAGAGGCCTTTTTCGTGCATAGCGTCACATTTTTGGCGCAGCCTAACAAACATTAGAGCCTTTAGAATTACGTATCTATGTATTTTCTAGTAAAGGAACACACCACATAATACTTACGTATTGATGTTGCGCCTCAGATGTGCGTATTATTTGCTTTTTGATCGACATTTTTCACAAATATGAACGCAGCTACCAGTTCAAGATGTCTGGGCGTTAGGTAAGCGCTTAAACTTTGGCCGGGTGGCTGAATCGTGTGACAGCAGACAAACAGACAGACCAAAATTTCTGCGTTCAGGTATCCCATGAAAGACTATCATCCTTAAAATTGCGCAAATGTGTAGCTTCCTATATCTATATGCTACTTTAGGACACGTTTCTTGAAACGCACTGTACAGTGCATAAAAGTTATTGCCCCAGAGACATGAAAGAGCACAGACGGTCGTTGTCCGGTGGGATTGGGTCTAACATTTCAGGTCGCTGTAGGAGAAATAAGCGTTGCATTTAAAAGATAAACAAAAGCTCGCCTATTCGGGTAAAATTTTAAGGAAGATGTTGCAGCCGTTGACCATGTTGGAAAACGTACAGACCGTTTAAGAAAACCGACGAAAAGTCCTTTGACTGCATTCACATGTGAACTTACTCTTAGCCTGTAGGAAGTAGCGCGGCGATATTTAGAAGCTTGAATGAAGCAGCGGTCCTTAACATCGGGCGAGTTATGCGTCAACATAACTGTACTGACAGCTGTGAATTCCTGGCCTCTGAATTATCGTGCATGAACAAGACCAAAAAACAAACGGTTTTGGTGGTTTTCTGCAAATGCATCGCACCAACAGTTCAAGCACTTCTGATCATTAGAATACCAATGCCAGCGGTCTGCGTTAGGCGTGTAATTTACTGCAAGATTTAAAGCTCGTGCATCATGAAAGATCGATGTGACTCGGAGTGTTTTTAACCGCTGCTGTCTGTCCACGGGACGTGCAATTGGCACACAACGATTGACTCTCGTCATGAGCACTGAAGCGCCAGCCATGAGACGTCAGGAGCAGCGAATAGCCAACCCATTTCAGCCAACAGATCAAGGGTCTTTGCAGCCAACGGTTTCTTCGTGGCATCTGGCGGCGCACTCGCTTTGTCGATGCACTATCGTGCTCAGGTGTTCGTCATAGGCGTTCTCTGGCACTGTCCTTAGCGCAATTACAGAGACCTGCGACCTTGATAGAGACATCGCTGCTTCATGTTGCTACGGAGGCCTCGGCACAGCGGCTGACGTGGGGGGCGCAGTCGTTGCCATCGCGCACCCAGCAGCTAAACGAGTTGAGAAGGGACAGCAGTGGCAAGGAGGAAGGTGGCATGAAATGAGCCCTTAGCCGCCTTGACGGAAGGTGCTTCGCTTAATTTATGGTGTGAATCATTCCACAGTGACGTTGCCTAATCGTGACACTATGAGAAAAAAAAACTGTTTCAAGGACCCTTTAGGCGATTTCTCTGAGAATGTAGATCGTGTGACTGCTTGTCTTAATGCTGTCTTGCCGAGTAGCGTCGTTACACACAGCGCAGTACTCGCATAACATATTGATATGTGTACACTGGCTACGTCTAGCTCATCCATTCACTATCACTAGCTCCATTCTATTCTTATTCTACAGAGGATTTCCTTTTCATGGGTAGGCGTCCCTTTTCAATAACTGCCCCAAATATACGTATTCTTTCACACATTCTAAGGGTTCATGGTTAATTATAAATTCCTGTTCCATAGCTAGACTTTTGAGCATAATTTTAGTCTTTTGCCTATTCATTTTTATCCCTAATCTAAGACTTTCCCGGTTTACGTCCTCAATCATGTTTTGCAGTTCGTCGCCGTCATGCTAAGGAGCACAATGTCGTCTGCAAACCTTAACCTTTCTTCGCAGTCTAGACGTTTGAACACTTCTTCTAGACATGAAGTGAATAATAGCGGGGAGATTGTATCTCCTTGTCTGACTCCTCTCTTGAGCGGACTTTTTTTTGCTCTTTTCATGTACGAGTAGTGTGGCTGTGCAATCTTTGCAGATGCGTATGCGTCGGCGCACAGCTTGTCGACGCAAATCTTCTAGAACAGCATGCTTGTATTTCTATGGAATCAAATGTTTTCTCGTAGTCTGTAAGGCCATATAAAGAGGTTTGTTATATTCAGTGAACTTCTAAATGGTTAAGTTGATAGCATGGCTGTGGTCCATTGTTGAGAAACCTTTCCTAAAACCAGCTTGTCCTCTTGGTTGGTTGAAGTCGAATGTTTCTCTTATCCTAGTAGAATAGATAGATAGTAGCTTCTGTAAGCTTATTTTGGGGCAACTCGGTCTTAAAGAAGACGTCATGATAGCACGTGTCAGTCTTCCTGTCGACGACGGATGAGGTCAACCACCCGTGACTTTTGCGTGTCTGTATAAAAGGTCCAGTTATATGAGCGCGCATTAAAGTGATCCTGCAAAGCGATATGTGGAAGCGTCAGTTTTAAGAAAGAATAACTCATAAGCATCTATGTAAACGTCATCTATACCGAGAAATCAGAACGCGAAAGGAGATATCAAACTTGCGAGGCAGAGTCATCACGTCGCCAAAGCGAAAAAAGGTATGGTATATATCTTTATGTTTGCGTTGCTGGAGTGACCTGCTGCACGTTCTGGGGCATCTTCTGCCGTTGTACGTAGTGTTAAACTCACATGTAGAAAAAAGATAAAGCAACACCATATTTCGAAACATTCAATGTCCGAGACCTTTTGTTGCAGGCAACGCATCAGCTGCCCTGGGTCGGGTGTACTGTCGTCACACAGCCATCGCACTTAAAGCTGGCTGACACATCTTGCTGTTTTTCTCGTTTTTCCCGCTGTTTTTCCACATATAAAATGTATTGCTGCCTGGATGAAGCACGTCATATACGCGAATTGACCAAGCAAGGTACCGCAGAAGTACTTCGGTGGTGGTGAATCATGCATATACTTCAATATTTGCCTTCATTGGTTCTAGTTATGGGTAAGTTTTACCGAAAACGTTCCCAAGGAACAGTTTCTTCTATTATTTGTAACCAACTTGACCTAATGAACTGCGTGTCCAACAGTCGGCCTTACGTTATGGTATACAGTTAAGAAGGAAGGCGCAGTCAAACGGTTATACAGTCAGTGAACTATGCGGCGATGCTCTTGGGTATGCTAAGGATTTGTTTAGAGATTGATCACCCATAGTACGTAGGTAGGTGCAGTAGTAATGGCTGTGAAAGAGCAGCCTGTTTGAGGCAACCGACTGTTGGTGGGGTTGGGAGTGCCAGTATAGTTAAGCGAATCTGAGCCACCGGGTGATATGCAATATTCTTATTCGTAAACATTTAATTTCTCACTGTACTATGTTGCACGTCGAGAAAAAAACTCAATAAATCAAACCAAATCAAATGAATGTCGCGCAACATGCCATGGTGCCGCGTGATGCACTGCACACGGCGGGTCGGCGCATGCGGGCGCCACGTAAAGTAATTAACAAGAGACTTTATAGCACAAACACCTCTGTACGTATAGTGCGCAATAAGCTCAGAGATACAAAAAATAAAGTGCTCAAGGCGATGACGAGCTGCAGCGGAAATTTCGGAACGAGTATCACTTCTTTGCCCCTGTGTATAATAGGTCTTGAACTGTGAACTTTTATTCGACAGAGTGTACATGGTGTAAAGGTCTCGATCCTTAGCGTTATGGATCCATACATGAATTGACTCGTAATTACTTAAGCCGGATTACGGCAGTTTATGCGTGTATTTAGGTTAGTTAAGTGTGTAGCTGAGGGTGGACAAATGGGAATAACGGCAGATTAGTACGGCGTAACCGCCGGTGCAGCTCATGTCTTTCGTTTTGGTTGTCACTGGAGCTATCACTTGGCAATCAATTCGGCTATAGCCGAAGTGATTGCCAATTCTTTCTCGCGCTTACTACTCTCTTGAGTGTGTTCGATAACACAGCGGCAATAGTAGCCGCCACCGACTGCGTCGCTTCAGCCAGAACTATAGCATGGGCAATTTCATGATAGCGGAAGCATCGCCAGTAATGCTTTTATTCGTTCGTTCTGAGTTCAACAAATGAAAATAATGTGTGTGTTTAATAACACCACGATAATGTCAAGCGACGTATGGTCGGGCCTCAACACAGTTTGTCAAGCGATAGCTTGGATTTGCCTGCTTTGGGGCTGAGTCATCTGTTAAGAGAAGGGCAGGTGATTTTCAGCTGTACATGAAACCAAATTGCATGTTCCCTGAGGCGTGCAGTGCAATAACATTTGAATCACATGTCACGCGGGTCTCCACGACCGATTGGCACCGTTTACTATATTCAAAAAGTGTTTCAGGGCCCCCTTCAGATTCATATAGGAAAACATGACAGGCATATGACAGATATGTGGAATGTATATGCACTGCACTTCACACGTACAGATTGAGTGCTTCCTTTAAAAATAAACTTCCTCGCTCTACTCCGACATCAAAGGCTGGAAGGCAGGGAGCACCGACCACCGCACCCGAAGCCCAACAAACAGGACAGCGCCACACTGACAGGACTGCAGAGCAACACGCACGACAACGGTATACTCATGCACAGACTTTACCCAACCAAAAAAAAAAAAAAAAATCTCTCTGCCCGAACTGCGGCGTACCTGACATCTTGGCCCACCTGATCCTATAGCGTGCACGTGCCATATGGTTAGAGACACATCGCCTTCACTGAATGGCCGTAACGCCATTCAAGCAAGAGAAGACCTTCTCGAAGCATGAGAGACCAAGCTTGCCTTAGGGCAGCTCGACGAACGACGACGCCTCGTCGCTAGGGCTAAGGAGGCAGCGAAGGTCAGAGGGTTCCTGGATTGATGAGACCTCGCACCTAGGGTAGAAGCTGGACTGAGCCCCGCGATACCGTTCCGGAAAATAAACGTTAATTAATTAATTCATTCGATCATTTTGAATGATTATATGGAAGGTGTAACAACTGGGGAATAGCCGTGTGTTAAATTATTTAAAAAAAAGTAATATTGGTATAGAGCCCCCGTAACGCAAAAGAAACAGTTTACAGACGTTTGCCCAACTTGAAATCATATTGCTCTTTCTGGGATCCAGAAACAAACACATCAGCACTCAACTAGAACAAATACGAGAACGCGCTGACCGGTTCGTAACCGTCAACTACCACTTCACTCAGAGCTCATCGCATATGTGCAGACACGGGATGTTCACTCCTCAGGAAACGACGGAAATGTTCGCAACTGTCGCTAGCCTGAACAGGCAAGACGATCGCTTGTGCAGGGATGTGTACGTGGAGAATCCGGATTACATGTCATCCATAACAGATTACCCGCTGGGAATACAAGAGTAAAGATCCCCTGTCAATCGATGCAACCGTTCTTTCTTTCCAAGAACTGTACATGGCTGGATTAAACAGCCGCGTGAAACTGTCATAGCAACTTTGTTCGAGTTATATGCCGCAATATTTGCACGTTTAGTCCAACACTTGTTTTGCTTCCCACAGAAGAAGAGTTCTATACATTACTTGTCCATGACTCTTTATGTCAGCGTCGAGTTTAACGTTGAAATACTGTAATTTATATTATCGCGTAGTATTATGTGTTACATGTATTTGATTTGAGTTCCATAACGACCATATGCTCCATGTTGCGTTAGCTGTGCATGTTTAATTATGCTGTAATATGTATTAGATGCATCTCTTTTTTTTCTTACTTGCAACCGTCTGCATACAAACGTACGCGTAAAATTGCTCTCCGTACAAAAAAGCCCAACGTAGGGCGCTGACGTTTCCATGCCAGTGTTAAATAACTAAACTGCCCCGCCACGGTGGTCTAGTGGTTATGGCACTCGGCTGCTTATCCGAAGGTTGCGGGATCGAATCCCGGCCGTGGCGGCAGCATTTCGATGGAGGAGAAATGTTGAGGTCCATGTGCTGTGCGATGTCGTTGCACGTTAAAGAATCCAAGGTTGTCGAAATTTCCGGGGACCTCCGCTACGGCGTCTCTCATAATCAGAGCTGTTTTTGGGACGTTAAACCCCACAAACCAATCAAACAACTAAACTCTTTATGTTTCCGCTCGTTTAGCCACATGCTGTGCCTCTTCGGAGGATGACTATTCCGTGGAATGGACAAGGCGACTCGTTCCTATAAAGTGCCAGACGCCACCGCCAAGTAGTGGAAATTCTACCAGAACTCACCTGATGTGGTTCTACAATGCGTCTGGCGCACGATGCCAGGCGTACGCCGCAGATTTACGTGACGGTGCCGAGAATCCTGAGCCTGCGGACAACAGCTTCATGACGTTACAGGAGTGTAACAAAAAATGCAGAGGTAAGGACCGCTCACACGCACACCTAAAGGGGTTCCAAAGAGTGGCTTTGCTGATTTTGTACAAATGCGTTAACTTACAGCTCAAGTTCTTCTGTAAAATATTGTAGCGCAAAGGAACACACGGACAGACATAGAGCACAGGACGGGCGCTGGTCCTGTGCTC
>CM023487.1:24622800-24661364 GCA_013339685.2 Hyalomma asiaticum
TCCATCGTTTTTAGCGACCTGTTCATGGTATACGAAACGTGATCAAAAGCTTGGGATGTCAAGTTTAAACCATCAATGGCTCATGCGTTCACGAACGATCGGAAAAGCATTTCCATTCATAACAACTCTCCATAAAGGATGATAAAGTGTCTCAGAAGTTAGCTTAACAGAGAAACACTTACGTCCTACTGTTTCGACAAAGCTCTATACGTCAAAAGAGCTCTTAGCATGACGCTGGAGCATAGAACACGGAATTCTTGTCAGTGGATCTTGGCAGCCCCTCTTTAAGTGGACACACATTTTTCGCCATATCCACTTGAATACTTAAGCCATCTGTAATGCTAAATTTATGAGACATGTGGAAGTATTGAAAACGTTCGAGTTTTGTTTTCTGCTAAGCAAGCTCTCTAAACTTTATGTACATGGAGAGTGATTGCTAACCAGCATGTGACATGGGTGAAGGAGAAGTAGAAATGAACTTGATGCACACTATATATATATATATATATATATATATATAATATATCTATATATATCTATATATATATATATTATATTATATTTATATATATATAGATGAGTATAGTAGACCCTCGGAATTGGCAACAAAATGCGGAAAGCGTTTCTTCAACGTTGAATAAACGTTGAAGAAATAAACGTTTTCCGCATTTTTGTTGCCAATTCCGAGGTTCTACTACTCATCTATATCTTCGCGCCTCTGGCCTATTCACCTATATATATATATATATATAATTGCACCCGCCATGTAATTTGGCAATAACACCGACTTGGATATGCTAAACATAATTTTATGGCAGAAACGAATAGAAGGAGGCGTGCCGCACTTGTCTCTACTTGAAAGTATCTTGCGTGTGTCACAATAGAAATTACCTTGCTCGTATCACAACAACGCTGTTCAACCATGTTCGGCCCGCTCAGGACCCTTCTACAAAGAGCGCAAGAATGTGAGGAAGCCTTGGGACCGACTTACGCAGGAGGAGTTCAAGAGCCGCTACAACTGCTTCATGCACCAGTATGGCCAAGTCTACGGCAAACAGGTGCCGACATTGTCTGACAGTCACGTCCCCACGAAAACAAAAGCTTCTGACACCTCTCGTAAATCTTAATCCGCATTAGTCTACCTTCATCTGCCTTAATTCGTTTTATTCCACCTTAAGAAAGTTTTATCAATCTTAATCCACTTTAATCCGCATACTTCAAGCGAGGTCTTGGGTTTCGTACCTGTCAAGGTCGTGGGTTTGAGTCTTGCAGGTTATTTAAGCCAGCTGCATTAACTAATCACTAATTAACGTTGTTAATCATTACTCTTCGCATATGCAAGGTGATATGCGCTTTTTTTTTTTACTTCTGGCTTCCGTTGCTATCATGCGACATTGTTGTTCCACATCTTGTGTCGTATCGTTATGATTGACGCCGAGGTAATGAAATTACAAGGTTTTCGGCCTAAGTAAGAGAAAGCGAGTTAGACTTGCATAAAGATCCACATAAATTCTGATTCGCAGAGTTCACCCACATGTCACTGATGCTTATATAGCAACGCCGCAGGCTTCCGCGGCACGGGAGGTAATGGATAGTTTTTGGGACTCTAGGTTATCCAAGACCACTCGGAGAGGCAGATTGGTATTAGTAGAGATAAGAGATGGCTTTGTATGCAAGCATGCTCTGGAGCACTTGCGTTTCTAAAATTACGAGGTTTTGAGGGGAAGAAAACCCTACCTTGAGCACAATGGGAGAAGATACTACTGAATCCAGGCGAGCTTACTGCTTCAATCCATTTGCTTTCTTTCTTTTTTTTTTTCGTCATGTAAATTCTTTATGAAGCGTATCTTCTGCAGATAAATACCTACGCTTCGATAACCGAAACATACTCGACAACGCGGCTCTTCCATTAGCTTATCGGGTAAGTCACACTATTGCTAGGGCTGTAGCTTGAACATCGTGCTCACAGTTTATCTGTCTATTGAATTAGGTGTACGGAAACTCGTGCGGAAGAGCCGCAACTTGGGCGCCACGGACTGGGTGCTCAAGCAGCTCCCGGAGGTCTCGTCTGACCGAATCTTTTTCCTGGCTTTCGCTACGGTGAGCTGCTCCGGTCTCCAAGGACAACGTAAACAACAAAACAATGCCGGATAGATGAGACAAGGAAGCTGTTGCAACTGATACCCCTTTTTGACGATTCTCATGTAACCATGGCTTCTATATCGTCCTCCATTCAAACGACAGTTTTCATTGCGCTTGTACATATTTTTCTTACCTGCAACGTGCATAAAAATATGCGTGTACAGCTCACCTGTACATACTATTTGTTCTTTATATTAATGATATTTATAAGCGTAATGTATGCCCTTGTAAACTGCCTCTACGTAAGTCACTGTATGCATTCTATATCACCCTGGAGCACTGTGTGGGTTACGAGACCTTAGTAAGGCAAAAAAATAAAAAATAATAATAAATGTCCTCCCTTTAGCCTGGCCATGTAAAACCGTATTTGCGTCCACAAAACTAATCAGAAAATACAATTAATTTATTCAATAATAAGACATTACCTTAACGTCGGTAAGATGAGGTATCAGTTCTGTCCAAAAGTAGGGGCGACTCCCAAAAAACGCTCTCTAACAGGTCATCTCGCCCTGTTCAGGTGACTTCAACTACCTTATTCACTTGAATGCTGCAAGCCCTTGCACATCTTTGCGTGTGACAGCTAAAGGACGGCGAACGCCGAGTAGTGCCGGCGAAATGAGGCGTAGAGTTGGCAAGTGTTGACAACTATTTTGGCAAGGATGATCAAATGATTTTCGAACACTCGCTATCCGCTTAATCTTCACTCATTCTCAGTCTAATGATCACCAACATCTTTAAAGCTCCTCCTAGTCGCTATCAGACACACAGATCGTTTCCGCAAAGCACTAACAAACACACTATAAACCTGCATCAATTTGTTTCGCTACCGCATTTGCTATTTGTTCTTTGGACACCACTTATTTCTATCCCAGGCCTTTCTTTTCTCAACATTTCATTATGTTGCTTTGTTACTTTTTGTTGGTGCTCTTGTCATTCCTGTAAATCGATAGATTAATTTTTCCTGCCTCTACCTGTAGATTTATTGGTTGCAGTCGCTATTTGCGCAAGAAAGTACTGCAGCGATCGGTCTGTACATTCATTCACTGTTACCGCGAACTGTCATTTTGATCGTGCGTGCTTTTTTTTTTTGTTGCCAGTGATGTAAAGCTAGCTTGTTTGTTACTTTGACTGTTCTTTTGCGTAGAGTGCCTACTTGCTTCATGATATTGTTTTTTCCTCTACCTTTTGTGTATTACACTTATATGGTGGTACTGTATTGATTTACTTTAGCCCCTCCCCTCTACAATGCCTCTTGTAAGCCCTGAGGGTATCAATAAATAAATAAATAAATAAGCGGAGACACATTAAAAAGGACTGCTAAAGGAAAAATCATAATCGAACCGCCAGTTTTTTTTTTGCGCAGCGCCGAGGATATACTACACAGTGCTGATGGCTATAGTGCGAACTGAGATAGTTGCCCTTACTCGTTCTACGATGTGCGTCATCGTTTGATTTATTGTATATTTCGCTATATATTGCTTATATCAAATTCTTATTTTCAGATGTTCTGTGATTTGAAGCGGACCAGAGCCCTTAAGATGCAGCTGACACACGGACCGTTTAGCCCTTCCAATTACAGGTAAACGAATGCTCTGTCATCTTTTCTGTGCCCCTGCGTCCAAGTGAACGTTCTTTTCAATTCGCCCCCGTCGAAGTCCGTGTCCTCCATTTCGGCAGTGTGACACACCAGCTGTTAATCTCCCTCAGTCTACCACGGCGGGTTATGAAATGCATGAAATGCAGGTGCGCGCCTTCGCACTGCGTTTATCAAAGCTCAGTTACCGATTTCGATCGTTGAAGACAAATTCCGGAAGCACATTTCGAGCTAAGGACGAGTCCTCGTGCTCTATTCTAGAACTTTTGCAGCGTGTTCTCAAACCTAGACGAAACGGATAAGTTAAGTTTTTTCTTTTCCTTGAACGCGAAAGCTTTTCATGTTTCATTGGAAGTTGTCCTTGTAAGACATGGAAAGATACGAAAGCTGGTACAAATAACTCCACGTGACCGAAGGAACGCCGCAAGGGTTACATATCAAATGTATTGCGACGAAGTGGTACCATCATCACGTGACGTCATCATGATGCCGTCGTATATGTTGTCACGGTGGCTTCAGCGATGACGCTTTAACGTGAAGAAAGCTCCGTTTCAAGTGAGATTTCTCTAACAAGATTTCACGAGTACGGACTTGGTTTCAATTTATGGTTTCCAAAGAGAATTTTGCGGTTTAGGTAACAAGCGAATCCAGGCTCGCCTAGGTGCCAAGTACGCATGTTACCATTCATGTACGGCTGCCAAGATGTACGCCTAGTGCGCGCATGCTTGAACGCGACACGTCGGCAGCCTTATGGCTGACTGCAGGTACTTTGGCGTTCCAACACGCAAACAGCCTTACGCGTCTCAGCTTTTAGGGAGCAATGAGTGCACTTCTTTCGCGCGTCACTGTGCAGGGTAAATGTGCCTTTGATCAACTTCCCCAAGTTCGCGCAAGCATTCGGCTGTGGCCCCGAGGACGCCATGGTCCGCGAGGAGCAGTGCAGCTTATGGGACTGACAGCGTTAAATTAACGCCGACGGCATCTGCTCCACGGTGTCCTGTAGTGACCCACCGGGATTCACAAAGGCGCCGTGACGGAACACTGACTGCTGTTTGTGGACTGAATGTCAACACGAGTGGTGCAATTTCCTGCTTACTTAACTGGCCATTGATGATAGATCAAGTCGTAGTCGTCATGATTACCATTTTTGAACTGAACCCTATAGCAGTAATGCAATTTTTTTCATCATATAACCGATCGTGACCTCACTCGAATGCCCTATTGGCGCGCCTTGTTGAAAGTGGTGCCGTCTCTGGCGCATACCGCTGGTGCGTTTTCTTTTTCGTAAACGAAACTTTTCGTGTCACTATGCGCACAGGCTCGTCAAATGAGTCAAGTGCCATTTTGCCTGTTTTGAACAAGTAGGTTCCGAGCTCGGCTGCCGTTTCATATAAGCAGCTCGTACGCTTTCGAGTAAATAGGAGGCATGGTCGAACAGATACCGCGACTGCCGACTAAGGTACACTCGGCGAAACTGTGCTAGTCCAAACCTTCATTATAACAAAGGTTGCACCTTTTGTCATGTTTACTTGAATCACAAACGACAGCTGGAGCACAGCGTGCAGAACCTTATCTGGTTTCAACATTATTCAAAGAAGAAGAGCAGGTATTACTAAGGTAAGTTGTTGTCAGCGCAGAAAAAGGTATGTTGTCACGAACACACGCACCTCTGCTACACCTTGAATGAGCATGCAGATAATGAATTAGCCATAACTCCATAGTTTGCTGAATCAGTTAAGCTATCCAACACATTTGCAGCTGAGGCACGATAACATGTTTTATCGGCACGTTTTTGTGGACTCTCCCTTACGCCTCGCCCTGTTGACAACGGATTGCTCGCACTGGTGGCCTGGCCTACCATATTTACGTCTATTAACACCTGAGCTGGTTGAGGTAAAACCGTACGTGGTGGCATTCGCAGTTCACAGCGGAGCTGTCGGTGGAAAGGGAAAGCGGACCCGCTTTTGCCGTTGGCGCACTACCCACTCTGCTACGGGAAGAAAATGATAAAAGGAACAGGTCGTGGGTTGCGCAGGGGAAAAGCGGATGCGAGCTTCCCCTCTAACCAATGCCAGCACCCTTGCGCCGAAACCAGCGCTGCATGGCAGTGATGTAGCCACAGAGGTGGTGCTACACAGTAGTCATTGCGAAGGAAAGGCAAATGAGAAAAGTTTTTGGGTTGAGCAAAATAGAAAAGCGGACCCGCAATTTCGTGCGACCCCACTACCAACATCCTTGTTTTCGACCCACCGCTACGTGATAGCGATAATAGGCACTCTGCATGACAGTAGTGAACTTTACGTCCTTACGCTCGCTTCGCTGTTTACTCAGATTGCCAGTACTGGCTAGCGTTTACTGGCATGCGGTCATCATGTGCAAATGATGGCTAGTGCTGAATAAATGATTGATAGTGTTGGCTGCTACCCGATATTATCGGCTAAGTGACGGCGCACTTTTGCTAATGTTTACCTGTTTCAGCTTGCGTAGTGTATCTGCTGCAACATCGTCTTCAGGCAGGCTCGCCCCAATGATTACGCGTCCGCACTTTAGTGGAAATACACTTGCTAGTCGATGTCAAGCGACAGGCTATGAATAGTCGCTGCCCTCGATGTAGTCCAACGTTCATCTCCTGTACACAGTGGCTACGAAACTCCATTTTAGGAAGCGCCTTCCGAGAAGATATACCCATGAACCAATCACAAATGAGACAAAGGAGTGTTGCCCTGATTACGATCGCACTCTTAACGCCACCAGCTGTCCGATTACCCCGACCACCACACCATCGGCGCAGGGTTGCATCGCTGTCTTCTGGTCGACGCTTTGTGTCAACTTCACCGGGAAAGTAAGACGGTCAAGCCGATGTAGGTAAGGTCGCTGCAAGATATTCGTTTGCTGACTCGGGTATTTCCAACCGCTTTTACGATGAACAGAAAAAAAAAAAACAGTGCGGCCTGCCGAATGTGCAGTTCAACCTGTTAACGCCATGGTGCTTCCTTCCTCCACGATGGCGCTTAACGTAATGGAAGAGGGAGAGAGAGAGAAGTAACATTATTAGAAGGAAAGGGTAAGGGTGACTCTGGTGCTTCTATGGTTGTGCCCTTTGTCCAGGGCTCCACTGGCTTTGGCTGCCTGCTGGACTTGACCCAGGAGGAAAGTACACTGTTTGGCACAGATGGCGAGCCCGCTGTAAGGAAGTGCACGTAATGATAGAGCCGACGCTACAAAACTAAAACGCACTTCTGGTACTTTCGTCAGCAGGCGTACCTGCGCCATCCCAATAAGAGCGTTTGCCAGCATTCACCCTCGCGTTCGCGCGAGAGCTCTGTCGCATCTGAATATTCTGTATGCATATTTTATTTTTACTTTTAATATCTTTACCTCTGATTTTTTACCGAGAGCCGAACGCTTACCCGTTATGTCCTGTTTGTAGAGAAAATAAAATCACAGCATATCCACGGGGTGAATGATGATGAGTGGGCGAAGCTCCGGCGGGAATCATCGGCAAACCGTGAATCTTCCGTGTAATTCGTCCAGTCAATCATAATGTAAAGACGTCTTACGCAGCCCCTTACACAGGCCGGAACGCGCACCGCGTTTGCCGACGCCATCACATGACTGCTGAGAGAGTATAAGGCGGAGAGGCCACAGCGTCTTACACCAGCTTCTTACACGGGCCGTAACGCGCTAGCACAAACGCGTCATCGTGGTGCATGTATCTACGTGCGCTTCGTGGCGTAGTGGCTAGCGCCGCGCGTTCGGAAGCGAGGGGTCCCTGGTTCGCTTCCGCGTTTCGGACACAACTTTCGGAATTTTTTTAAGATGCCCACATCTCTATGGGACAGCGCCATCTAGGAAACTAGACGAGAGATGACGACACAGAATGCGTACAGCGCCATCTAGTGTATCTTCACCCAACTGCAGTTTGCATGCATCTCTATGGGACAGCGCCATCTATTGTATGCTAAGGGAGACGCTACTGGCTACACAGGATGAATCGACAACCGAGAACCGCCCAGGTGATGCCATAAGGAGCTTCGCCCCAAATAATAATAATAAATCACCATTGCCACTGTCATCATCAGCGACTTTTATGTCCACGGCAGGACGAAGGCCTCTCCCAATGACCTCCATTCCGTCTTGTCCTTGGCGGGCTGATTCCACTTTACGCCCGCGAATTTCTTAATATACCACGTGTTTTAGATAGTGTGTCCATGGCTATTATAAATGCACAAAAGTATGTAGCTGTGCGCTCTGTACTTAAATGCTTTGTTCATGGTGGCACGCTCTTTAAAATGTCTAAAACCAAGAATTTGAACAATAATTTGAGCAAATTTTGACCACCTGATGATCTTTAACGTGCACTGACAACGCACTGTACACGGGCCCCTGGCATTTTCGAATACGGGTCTTACTAGATGCTAACCACGTTGATCGATTGCCCGGTCACTTTCCTTGCATTCCTGTAACGCCCTCTTTGTGTCAATACTTCTCCAGCCCGCAAAAACTTATCGATCTTTCTTTCCTTTAGTGAACTTTTCATCAATGATAATCTGCACGGGCACGTCTTACGTCGATACGTTTCACTCATTTGAATAAAGGCCAACCACCCTACGCGAAATATTCGGCAACGGGCTACCATCGCTGATAATGCCACGATTGGCTGTTGCACCTTTCGCCAGATTTTAGCAATGTTTCCCGGCGCGAGTTCGGACGTTCTGAACAATGCTACAAGACTCGCGTGCGGTTTGCGTGCGGTGAGTTATGACGGGTAACCTTCGGTGAAAGCTAGGTTTACTGGATATGCCTTTAACTTTTCGAGCAGACGACCTTATATGTTGGTCATTTGGGACGGCTGAATGCGGCTCTCCCATAGTAGACTACCATGTACTCTAAACACAACTAAACGAAGCGAGGCGAAACTAGCATTCAGAAAAAAAAATTGACGGCAGATCCACGAGGTGAATGATGATGAGATTGGGCGAAGCTCCTGGGAGTAATCATCGGTTAAACCGTGAAATTTCTTCCGTTAATTCGCCCGATAAAATTGACGTGAAACGATTGACAAACCTGTATCGCGATATGGTTTTGAATATAAAACCATTGCTTTAGAAAACACCTGGCGTCTTTCGTTAAGCAGCTGGCGTCTTTTCGTTTTCCTTTAGAAACATCTGGCGTCTTTTCGTTTTGCTTTTAGAAATCATCTGGCGTCTTTCGTCGGTTTATTTCATCAATCAACGGCGTTTTGAACAAAATTTTTGTTGTTTAATCACGCACAGGAGAAATCTCACCAGGCACTACCTTGGAGGTAAACAATGGCTGCTAATGGGAATGAGAGACAGAAGAAGTCGGCTTTTAGCTAACACTTACACTTCTACTTCTACTAACGTTTCCTACTGGAACTTGCCAATGGCTGCTAATGGGGAATGAGAGACAGAAGAATTCGGCTTTTAGTTAACGCGCACGCTCCGAATTTTTTATTGTTCAACAACGCACAGGAGAAATCTCCCACCGGCACCACCTTGGAGGTCAAAGCGTAAGACTGGTTACGCACTACGACGACTACGACGAGGGACGAACGGGTGCCGCTTTAAGGAGCTTCGCCCCTAAAAATCCGAACAAGAAGGAAGACCTTTCGCACATACCACTGAAAGTTAGGAAAACCCTTGGAGTTTACAGAGCAGACAAGAAGTGCAGAACCTGCTACAATACAGTAATGAAGCCAGGACTAATTCCTTTGGAACACGAGGTGGGAAAAAAACACCCCTACTTGACGACAGCTTGGAGCCAGCTGAGCTAAGCTGTGGTTTAAAAAAAGGCACAGACCGTCCTTTCCCACCTTCATCTTGCCTCCTCTTCAGCTCCTTCGCCCATGTCGCAAGGCGGCTGGAACTGCGCCACCGAACCCAGTGACGCATCGGAAGATCTAGTTGCAGGCAAGAACGTCAAGAGGCAGGGACGAAAAGATCAAATAGACCCGATGAGCATCGCACTGTGCCGCAGTTTGAGTGGTTGTGTTCGGGTGGAGCAAGACTTCGCGACAATCACGTGTAAGGACACAAGCGTTCGAGCTCTTCTAAGGAATGGAGCGCCTTTAAAAGTTCCTCAGGGGTAGCCTCTTAGTTCCGGATAAAAAATTAAATACTGCGTCACATGCAGCTTTATTACAGTGGCCGAGTGCCGACGCCCCCAGGGAGAGTAATGTGGTTACGTCAAGGCTTTGCTCCTTTAGAAAAAAAATTTCTCGTATATTTTCCTTTTCTTCACGAGCATGCCCTGCTGCCTCACGCGCCTCACGTGCATGTCCTGCTGGCTCTCGCGCACGCAGTACATTTCGAATACTCGGCCTAATTCTAGAGCCCGGACCGCAGCGCGATCGGAATGGGTGAGCGTTCTCGAAGACTTCAGCCACCGCATAACCTTGTTGGTGTTCGACCGCGGAGTGGCACGTTCCTCCGCGGGTGCAGGCATCAGCCAGCGGGGTTTCACGATCCAATGGGCGCGGCCTACCGGCAGCAGTTCGTAAACCTTCCGGCTACGTTCCCCTGGACACCTGGGCCCACGCTGCCCACAGAGCCCGTGGCGCTCTGCTACGTCCGGAGGCCCTGTGCTGCCTTGCCATTATTTCCACTCTGGATAGTGCCAGCGTCTTCTTACGGGATGGCTCAGAACCAACGCGCGCCTTGGAGACGGTTCCCTGACCAGGAGTTCCATAGGCCCAGAGCTTCGTTGAGTCCGTCATCGCGCGTGAGCCCTGGAGCATCGCCGCAGGCTGGACAAGGGGCCGAGGCGGTGCGATTCCATGCGCACAGGGTCTGGACGCGTCCGAGTCCGCATGCCTGCTTGACTCCTCAAGGCTGCCCGTCTACCGAAGAACAGCGCCTCGATCTGGTGCTCTTGCGGCTGGCAGAAGCTGCTACAAGCCTTGCGCTCAGTCAGCCCGTCGCTAACACGCAGGAGGAGGCGAGGCGCTCTGGACACAGGTTGGTGTACAGCGCCGAGATGCTGAGAAGCTTCAACGAGCAGGACAGCGCCTCGTCGCAGTCATCGCGTTCGGATCAGCGCATCGCGAGGCCATTGGCAACGCGGCATATTTCTGTTGGGAGTCGACTACCGGGGTCCTACCTCGGGCCAGGTCGAGCACCCCAGACGGCGCTGCGGGCTGGTTCAACCAGCGTCCTCCATTCGACCGCTGCCGACGCAGCGACTGACTGCTTGTTCTAAGCCTGCTGCTGTGAGGCTTCTGGCGTGGGCCATCCTATCGTAGGAGTTTCAGCGAAATGAACGTTTGCCTGGCACAAATAAAAGCTCCGTCGTGACAAGGGTATCAGCTACTTTATTGAGTGAATGTTGAGGCCGCATTCGTGGATAATTGCCCGGTTTCCTGGTGTTACAATATACGGGCTCGCGTAGGAAAACAAATCTGCCACTGCTCAAATGCTACTTAAACCGTGTTCGAAAATGAGTCCTCGCTGGCCCTTACGAAACACACAACCGTGCTCGAAGTGAGAGAATCAGTAAAAACTTCATGGTTAAACTGGTAAATGCATTTGCATTTCAGTCATGCTATTCGGAACCGTGTAACAAATACTTGAACGTGGTTCATTTTTTTTTTACTTAAAGACGGTTCCTGTTTTCTTCATGCATCTTAATTCGTGACCCTTTGTAGAAAAGCCAATCCCAAATGCCCTCGAAGCCTAGTCAAACGTTCTGTCAGAAAATTGAGAGCGGCGTCGGTTTGCACGAAGCATCGTACCTATCTTGAGCACATATTTCGATCGTATTTTTAAAAATCGGTAAAATCCTAAAAGGCATCGCCTTGCACTTTTCTACTTGCAGTTCGTCGCAGTATCTATCAGATATATAGCAAAATGTTGCGGCTTAACCATGGCTACCTCGGTGGCTTTGCAGAATAAGATGCTCTGCATAACCGGCTCTCTTCGTTCCAGCAACTTGTAGAGATAACGCCGGGACAGTTTATTTGTAACTGCATTACTAAACTGCTGCTGTCATGAAAGTTAAAAGAAAAAAAAATGGGGCTGATCACTATGTCAATGGTATCGGTGCAACACGAAAGTGAAATGTGGCTTAGCATAAGCAGGCGAATGTTAATTATTACATAGAGATGAACTTGCGCATTGTTATCGGTGTGTCGCAATAAGAGACCAACTCGAAAAATGCCATCTAAGACTCATACGTACTGGACAAATAAGGGCACATACCGACACGTGCTGTATATGGCCAGATATGCGTAGATGGCCAGATCCATATATGGTTATATATGGCACGTGTCGGTATGTGTCCTTATTTGCCCAATACACATCAGAGTCTTACGTGCATGACATTTTTCATGTTGGTATTTAATTACCGTATATGCTTCTATCACGGTTTAGGCAAGTACGGCCACACTACGGGCACGTGCCATATATAGCCACATATGCCCAACTCCTGATATCGTCATATATGACATTTTTGTAGGGGCACTCACCTCCACTCACACTCACTAGCACTTACTCGCACTCAGTGGCACTCACTCGCACTCTCCCTCACATTCACTCACACTCACTGGCACTCACTCGCACTCAACTCCACTCGCATTCACTTACACTCACTCGCACTCACTTCCACTCACACTTTACTGGCATTCACTCGCACTCACTTCCACTCACACTAACTGGCACTCACTCGCACTCCCTTCCAGTCACACTCACTGGCACTCACCTCCACTTACACTCACTGGCACTCACTCGCACTGACTCGCGCTCACCTCCTCTTACACTCACGGAGCTCACTCGCCCTCGCACTCACTTCCCTCACACTCACTGGCAGTCACTCGCACTCGAACTCACTGGCACTTACTCGCACTCGCACTCACTCCCACTCACATTCACTGGCACTCACTCGCACTCGCAGTCACCTCCACTGATACTCACTGGCACTCACTCGCTCTCGCACTCACGTCTATGAAATGAGTGCAAGTGAGTGTGAGTGAGTGCACTCATGAGTTAGTGCGCCGACCCATGGCACTCGATATTGAAGGAGCAACATGCAATAGCGGCTTCGAAAAAGACGTCATTGTTAGGGTCCTATATGTGCGGCTTGCTTCCCTGCCGGACTTCACGAAAGAATGCTTCGCATTTTTCCCATTTGGTCCAGTCAGAAATTACACATCGATCATCGTGCGGCATCATAGCACGTTAGAAAATGTGCGTTGAGGCAGCGTGGGAAGGCGTCTTCCCATGGAACCTTTTTAAGCAAGTAGGTATAACAAGATATATGCGCTTTGATTGCTGTAAACATTTAAATTTCCATGCCCTGGAAGATGTCAGCTTGAACGAAATACGAAGGGCGACCTAGACGCTTGTAATTACGTCATTGAACAGGGATTTCCTGTAATGTTTGCAGGATATCTAACGAAATTTTCTGGTACCACGGGAGCCGGGACGGTGGTTTTCAATAAAGGATACCTTTACCTGGATGCGTTCGTCTTCGTAAGTAGCTGGCACAGTAGGTAACTGTCATAAAAACGCATGCGTTTGCATGCTCCATAGCACACGTCGCACTACTTCCTCAACGGGACGCCGCACTTCTGTTGTGGGAGCTTTCCTCGGGAAAGGAAAGCCAGCAAGGATTCAAGGAAAACTTATACAGCTTCCCACAAGCCGGGCAGGCCTCGGTCTTCCACATATACCCACATTCATGAGAGCTCTGGCTGCCAGAATAACACAGAAACTCTTTGACGTTCCTAATTACCGTGTACACAAGCTGCACTGTGAAAGTGACTTTTACTGCAAGAAAGTACATCGGGCCGCAAGCTGAAACACCTTTAAATTGTTACAGAGCAGTTAGTCGCCTGAAAATAACAGTGAAATCGATCGGATCACGCATCTCACAAGACATTCCCTTACAAGGAATCAGCAAAATGGTGACGAGCAATACACTCATTGAAGGTGAAGAAAAGCAATGTAGCGCAACAGAATTGAAAAGACTGCAACAGAATCGCGTTCCGGATAGAGTATCTCGACGTCTTTCTCGCCGGCTTCTCCTAGAGGCGAGCGAGAAAGACGTCGAGGCACTCTAGTTACGGACTAAGTGCACGAACTTGACTGAGTCAGAAGATGGAACTCGTCAGCAGTTGGCACGCTGGGGAGCAGTTCCCAATGGTCGCTGCACCAATTGCGGCAGAAAAGAAACGACTCAACATGTAATGTGTCAGTGGACGGCAGCTAAAGGTGTTTGACACGTGGTGCAGGGCCTCTTTGGCATACGTGATCCGCGCGTTCGGAAAGAGCGAAGGTTATTTGCACTACTAGTTATAACAGTCACGTTGTACGTTTTGTGGCAGCGGCGCTGCTTGGCGGAAGTGCGCCGTGAGCCACAGTGTGTTGTGTACATCGCAGTACAAAAAGTACGTCTGATTACGTGTGGATCAGTTGCAGGAACATGGGGCACAATCTTTTCTTCGATGGTGGCGCACGCTTTTTCTTTTTTTTTATTTTCAGACTAAGGAAGGGACAGCTGGAGTTTCCGGTGGTTCCCTAATAAATCACCCCCTTGTGAAAGGTAAAAGCCTCATTGTCACCTCATTGAGAAAAGGTAAAAGACTCATTGTCACCTCATTGCCAAACGGTAAATGTTAAAAGGTAAATCGCCTTATGCTCTCGAAGGTGTAGCTGTAACAGTTTTCAGTATTTGAAGAATCTGTTCTGTTTCTTTGCGTAGTTAGGATATACAGAGGTGTGTTCAGTGTCTTTGTGCATCTGTGAAAATCATACTCTTGTGTGCTATTTCTCGCTCACAAGTTTACCTGCAAGCTACGCGTACAATACCCCCCCCCCCCCCTTCCTCACAAGCTCGTGCCGTTACAATAGATACTTGTAGGGGGTTTAAATATGTCCTCGACTCTGTGTGCGACAGTGGAGGCCCAGACCAAGGTGGCTACGATTATTACGCGCGAGAAATTGGAAATGACGTTGTATGAAAATTATTGACGCTTGGTACCCTTCACGATAACTCATTTGTGGCCACCACGGCCAGCTGAATTCATCAGAGCAGGCTGGATAGGGTATAGACCGAAAAAGGGTGTCACGCAGCTCTCAAGACATGCGATGTCGTTCAAGTGCCTTCGTGCGGCACTAACGTCAGCGACCACAAACCCGTAGTGTTCAGCACAGAGACGAATATTGGTATCCGTTCTCCCCGCTCCTGGTGGATGGATGCCGCGATCTTTCGCAATGAGGAGAGTGTCCAATAGATGGGAAGAGGAATGGCGGTTTCCTTCGCTGAACTGGACGTTTTCGAAGCAGCCACACGGGATAGGCTAAAAAAGCGCTCGCACACATTTCGCAGTTTGCCGTGAGTTTGCTACAAGGTGAGGCGTACTCATGAAGACAGACGTCTTGAGCCTGGCAAGACGAAAGCGGTGGATTTTGGTAAGAAGTGAGCAATGGCAATTCGTTATTTGATGGCAGTGTTGGCTACCGTCGCGGCAGCGAAACTTACTAGGTCGTGACATCTCCACCAAAGCGACCTACGTGTAAATTGTCTTCAGAATAACTTCTCAGGGCTGTCGAATTGGTAATGGAATTAAAGTAAAATCTCGCTCACCGTGTTTCATGAGAACTAGAGTAATGAGAAGTGATGAGTACATACATCCAATGCACACAGTTATTCTAAGCTCAGGAGAAGTATATGTTCAGCCTGTAAACTGTGGCCTTCCGAGCGACACTGAGCCTGCTGGAACGCGTAAACGCTCATATTCCTTTTGTTTGCATTATACGTCCCCAGAAATAAGATTTTTCATTGATCTGTCTGCACAAATTTTGCATTTGAGTGCAGTTAACATTTGGAACATTAGCAAACTATTTGAAAAAGACATCTGTATTTGAACATAGTGGCTACGCGATGCTGATTCCGAATCGAATGGAACAATGTACGGGTCTTTTTTCGAACTTTCCGATTATTCGCACATCCTTAGAAAAAACGCGAGCAGTGAATGCCCAGGCTCGAATTCCTAAGTGCTCTCAGCTAAAAAGAAAAAGAAAAATAGAAAAATGCCTATGCATTGTTTCATTCTTTCAAACACTTAAATATTTGCAAACTTAGCAGCTACAATTGTACGAGTGCCGCCCAACGCATACCTTCTTCGGGAAACAATGGTTATCGAATCCTGGCCTTGAAGATTTCAACCATTGTGTCCAAGCACAAGCGCTAGGGCGAATACAATACACTTTGACGATGGCGCCAAGTGCAAGACAGCCGAAGCGTGCGGCGGCGCCACGAGAGATAGTTTTCTTCAGGCTATACTCAATGCTCACCAAAAGTATTCTGAGTGCCGGGAAAAGAACAAGTCGAAATTAAGGATCAATATTTGCTTTTATTTGCCAAATCGATGGGTGACTGCTTGAAGAAACACAATCCCCTAGTAAAAAGTAGCCTTATGCACTGATTTCTATCGGCGCCACCTTTGAAAAGTCCAGGAAAAAAAACAGTTATGAATTTTCAAGCCGCCACCACCGCTACCGTCCTCGCCTTGAGCATCGCAATAGGTGAGAAAGTGTGATTTTCTCTTTAAACCTTATTGTTTAGATAGAAAGTCTGTATTGTGAAATATCTGCTTCTTTTCTTTTGAAATTCATGTTTTAAATATCGCCTCGACAATTATGATTATAGAGTGAAATTTTCAGAGGTTACCGGACTTGTAGTATACCAGAACCAACCTCCATTTATCAGCAACTTGTAAAATGCTCTTTGCTCGGGTACCTACAAAGGGACAAAGATCGATGCCTGGCATGCACTAGAGCAAAGAAAAATTCTTGAAAGACATCTTGAGCTTTTTCTCAGTTGGGCGAATCTACTTCTTTGCTGACAGTTAAAACATTGCTGGAATTCTTCCTCCTCTTCTTTCCAGTGTCTGCTCAGTGGCGTCCGCGATGCTACAGAAAGCCGAGTGCCGGTTATTGCTACGGAAAGTACTTGAGGTGGTTCTACGACCACAAAACAAAGTTATGCAAGACATTCACGTACAGCGGATGCTTCGGTAACTTCAACAGGTTTTCGTCTGAAGAAGACTGCCTGCAAGTGTGCTCATGTAAGCAAATTTTTCTAGCGATGTTTCGCACAAACATATCGCAAGTGTATAGCCATATCGTCTGAACGAGCCGTTACTATGTAATGGACAATATGGGTCATAAGCTCTAAATCACATGGAACCATTGCAAAATCACATGAAACTGCTGCAAAAGGTGTTGCATATCCTTTCGATATGTTACGTTCCCCATGACTGTGGAAATTGTGAGGTTGCAACACATTTGACGTGATTTCCGGCGAACAAGTAATAGAATGACGCTGCCTGAGATTTTTTTAGCGAGGCAAGAACAGCTGACGCATTACCTAACGCCAGCCCAAATTTACTCCCATTTATAAAGCTTGTTCCCGTCACCCCCTATCCTTTTCATAAAAGCAGCCCCGCTGTCAAAGCACATAGTCTGAAAATTAATCCACAATAAGCGTTTCGTAGGTGGATATTACGCTCTCTTCTAGTTTTGCATATGGGAGCACAACTACTCAGACATATTAGGAAGTCTGCGTTTTTCTTAAAGTGACATCACCGCCTACTGTCGTAATCACGCATCTCAGGACGCATTTCCTCACAACGATATGGCCGTGCCGTCGCGCGAAAGCCTTAAAGCAGTAAGAGCTTAGACTCGTAGCACGTGGACAATATGTTGTAGCGATAATTGTTTTTGTGTTTTTGTCTGTGTGTGTTGAACAAAGTCACAGCGATTCTTCACGAACAGGAGTTGCCGTCGAAAGGATGGTCAGGAATACGAGAGTTTTGCCGTACGTATACTCCTTGAGTATTCACTGTTGCGGTTTTCAGCTTGCATAGAAAAGCAACTTATGGCTTTTCCGAGTTGACAGTCTCTGTCGTTCCCTGGTGTCCTTTTTCTACTGTACGGTAGCCGGTCATAGGAAGTTGAGGAAAGCCAACCTGCTGATGTCTCTTCCTGTCGTGAATATTTTTTCTCGGTATTGATTAACTTTCAGCTGGCCACCCTTCCCGCCCACTGTGCAGCATGGGTCCGGATGTCGGCATGTGCAATGCATCTTCACCGACGTGGTATTTCGATGCCGGCGCGGGCATCTGTCGAGGGTTCTTGTACAGTGGCTGCGGCGGCAACAGCAACAAATTCTTAACCTGCGAGGAGTGCATGAGCAGGTGCAGTGGCGGTAAGTTGCTACCTAAACTGCAAATTCTCATACATTGCTGAAGACGTAAGTAATGCTGTAGTTATATTCTATACGTCATTTGTAGCAGGACTACACGGTTCAAGACACTTTCCTCAAATAACGAGTATGGCGGTGCACACACCTTCGAAGGGATATTCTAAAGAGAGGGAACAAAATATAGAAGGCCCGCACATGAACAAGGACCAGGTCACGTCATGGAAGGCGCGGTACTCGAGTACAGGTTCAGAATTTGTGCAACGCTTTTGTATTCATTGTTCGCTCCCCCAATGCAATGGCTTTCGTGCTTTTACGTGCATAAATGAATAATTGTGGAGCGCAGAAATGCCGACCGAACCAGCTACAGTTTCTATATGGCTTGCTCCGGTTGACTTATGTGCTCCTTGCTTAACGAGTACTGAGCCTCAATTATCTACTCAAGGCAACCGCACCGTCTCTAGAATGAATAACGAAATAAGTGAACACAGTGACATTCAGTAAATGTCAGTCCAAATGAGTGAAGCGAAGGAGCGGAGGAAAGCAGTATTGTCACCTCTTTTAAACTCGCCCATCTCTTTTGGCTGAAGACCAATCGTTTAAACGAGGCACGGATATTTAGTGCCAGCAAGAAAAGAAAAACAGAGTTAGATATTTCTCTTGTGCGCTGTAATTGAAACGATATGATGCGCGCATCAGGTTAGTGCAATCAGCGCGCTCTTGGGAAATTTTAACGTATGAGTTCATCGCTTCGGGACCGAATTTACAAAGTTGCTCTCCCGTGAAGTAACAATGGTAAACATTCACCAATTCCTTCTGGTGAAAGTATTTCCAGCTTCAGGATACGACATACATTTTTCTTACAAGACATGTAGTGCAATACGTCTTCTTGAATATATCCCCCGCCTCACGCATCTCACAAATTAAAGTTTGCATCATCAGATTAGTTGTGCCCACTACGCAGTGAAATACTATTTCGAATGATTGAAACAAATCTGCTTTCACCAAGGTTGAAATTGAAACTGCTGATTTTATCACCTTCTTGTTGTTGTTTTGTGGGGTTTTACGTCCCAAAACCAGTTCCGATTATGAGAGACGCCGTAGTGGAGGGCTCCGGAAATTTCGACCACCTGGGGTTCTTTAACGTGCACTGACATCGCACAGCACACGGGCCTCAACATTTCGCCTCCATCGAAGACATGGGGGTACTGTAGCGAAGAAGCCGTTTTGACCCCTTCTTTGATGACATGGCATTATTTATGCACAATACGTGCAGTATGCGATGTTGCCTGAACTGAATAATGTCTCTTATTTTAGATTATCACTCCAAAGGCATCTGCAAGTTCCTGGTACGAAGATTCGCGAAGCAGTTTTACAGGAGGGCAGCCACGATATCAAACCTGCCTCGACAACCGCTTGAATATCCAGCGAAAAATTCGATGAGTTTACGTGCTTGGACGAAAGGAGGCAGCTAGACCACAAGGTATATGTCATTTGGCGAAATAAAATTTTGGAGCAAAAGCCTTTTCTTCATATCTGCCTTGACATATTCTGCAGAAGCTACCTGCCTCACGATTTGCTGCTATTGGAAGACCGGCAAAAGAAATATGGCGCTTAAGATGAGTCCTTTATTGACAGTACGAGTCGCACTTATGTACGAGTACATCTCTTGAATCGTTTCGTGAAAACATACGCTCTGTTTCCTGTTAGCAACTTCTTTTGATGTAGTACAGTCACATTATTCTGGCTACATTACAGCCGCAGCAATCAATCTTGGTCTAAGTAAAATTTTCCGTGCGTATATATATATATATATATATATATATATATATATATATATATATATATATATATATATATATATATATATATTTAGCAATACTGCCGATCTCACAAGGAGATCATTGCAGGGAGGGCATACATATGAAACAGAAAAGAAACAGGAAGCTATGATTTCTAGCATGCAAAACAACAGGTAATCAATACATGAAAATCAGTAGTAGCAATGAGCAAGGTGAGGGTACAAATCACTGCAAAACTACGAATTACAACTATAATGACAAGGTGTACAATGATGAAATCACGTTATCGATATACAGAGCCTGGATACAAAATACAACATGACAAAAGAAAAGAAACGGACAACAGGGTTCACAAAAACTGCTCAGCGTGTACGTTTGCTTCTACCATTTCTAAGAACACATTCAAAGATGAAGTGTTGGTAACAGAAGGACTAAGTTGGTTCCAATCTCTTATGGTTTGCGGGAAATATGAATATTTAAAGCAGTTTGAATGAAAAGTGTATCCATTCAGTGTTTGAGAGTGCCGGCAACGTGTTAACCTAGAACGACTGAAAGAGATTAGTTTTGACGCATCGATGTTTATGTCCCCGTGAATTAACTGAAAAAAAAACTTTAGTCTTGCTATTTTTGCCCGACTTTGTAGTGTTGACAGACCAGCCTTGTGTAATAATTGTGTAGGAGAATCCGTTTGCCTATATTTATTATAAATGAACCTTACTGCCTTCCTCTGCACCCCTTCGATTCTTGCGATTAGTTCCTTTGTGTACGGAAACCAAGCAATATTGGCGTACTCTAACACTGGTCTGACAAGCATCTTGTATGCCAGCAGCTTTTTATTTGGGGGTGCCAGATGAAGGCGCCTTCTCAAGAAGAAAAGCCGCTTTAGTGCATTTGAAGTTATATTGTTCACATGGGTTTCCCATCGAAGGTCGTGCGTTAAAGTGACGCCTAAATATTTATGTTCAAATACGCGGGTAAGAGGTGTGTCATTAATAGTGTACGTGAAATCGGATACTGCTTTCTTTCTAGCTGCAGTAAGCGTTACGGATTTCTTAGCATTCAGAGTCATTTGCCACTCCTTACACCAAGAAAATACAGACTCGAGTGCATTATTCAGTACATGGTGATCATCAGTGGAATTAATTTCACGGTACAAGATACAATCATCAGCGAAGAGCCGGATGTTAACATTCAATCTAGAAGGCAAATCATTAATGTACAGCAGAAATAATACAGGACCCAGTACACTACCCTGGGGCACTCCCGACGTAACAGACGCTAAAGTGGAATTTTCGTTATGAATATGCACGAATTGTAAGCGGTCACTCAGATAGTTCTCTATCCAATTAACAATAGGGCCTTCACCTATTGTACACTGAAGCTTCCTGATTAGTTTCTTGTGTGGTACGCAATCAAAAGCCTTTGAGTAGTCCAATAAAATTAAGTCTGTTTGTTTCCTATAATCTAGACTTTGTGATATGTCATGCGTTAGTTCTAATAGCTGGGTGACTGTTGAGAGACCGCGACGGAAGCCATGTTGATAGGGCGAAAGAATTGATTCCTGTTCAAGGTACGTGTTTATATGTTTAAGTACTCCGTGCTCGAGCAGTTTACACACGGTCGAGGTTAAGGAAATGGGCCTGAAATTAGATACCTGTGATGTGCTACCACATTTGTGAATGGGAATGGTTTTAGCAATTTTAGCAGTGCAACGGCCCTATCACTTGGCTGCAGGAAGCAGTGGTAGCAAATTGAAATGCAACTGACTGGTTGATTTGATTGATTTCTGGGGTTTTTACGTCCCGAAACCACGATCTGATTAGGAGAGACGCCGAATCGCGGAGGGGTGCGGAAATTTCGATCACCTGGGGTTCTCTAACGTGCACTGACATATCGCACAGTACACGGGCCTCAACATTTCGTCTCTATCGAAATGCAGCCCCGGGATTCGATCCCACGACCTTCGGATCAGTAGCCGAGTGCCATAACCACTACACCACCGTGGCAGCTTTTCATGTGCCACTGAGTACGTCCCTACAGATGCGTTTCATGTGCCATTCGAATAGCTCCGTATATTTCCTTACGGCATAGACATGGTTTTCATATATTTGTCATGCGAATCTTGCTGCGCGTCACGAGTGTCGACGTTGTAGGCGTTGTACCAGAAAACTATCATCATCATCATGAAAGCAGTACGCGCGCTCTTCTTTCTTCTCTTGCTCTTCGGGTATCCAAGCGCAAGGCTAGCGCCCGTGACACGTGCACGATTTTCAGTACAAGCTCGGCAAACTAAGATGTGAACATTCTTGAGCCATGTGAATCACTTGGGTTTTCTACAAAAGAAAGAAAGAAAGAAAGAAAGAGAAGCTGTAGGTCAGGCATGCGCACGCTAAGCTTCGGTTGCCCCCATTTTCCAGATAGGAAGGGGGAGGGGGGGGGCTAAATTTCTTGCACGCTTGTCACATATTTCCATTAGAATTCTATGACAACATAGGAAATTTTGGAAGAGCATATGGAACATTTCTATGGAAATAATTAAGGTGGAAATTAAGGAAACAACTGAGAGTACGTATCGCGAAGTTACACTGAAGATGATATATATATATATATATCATCTTAATGAACCAACAAATGATGAAGCCTAAGAAAACACAGGGGAAGTTATTGAACTTGAATAGCTTTCCCTGGCTTCGTTGTTTGTTGGTTCATTAAGATATACACATATGTATATCTTAATCCTCACACATATTTTTGGTAGCATTAAGTTCTCTCACTTCATCGTACAATATAGGCAGGATAAGGCTGCCTATGTGACACAGACGTAGCAGCGAGAAATGCGCACCGAACACATCAGAGCATGTAATTTAGTAAAACCATTGCTACACACCTCCGTAGTTAAACAGTTTGTGTAAAGACGACAGCAATACGAATAAATCCATGCATCTCCGCAAAGTGAACCATTACGAGTGGGCAAAGCTGGGGATCGTTCTGCGTTACCGCAAATCACCCGTGACACTGCCCACTCATGCATATGCATGAGTGACAACGTGTGTGTCTATTTACACACGAGTTGTCATTTATGCTCCTGGTCTTTATGAGATTCCTGGTCGCCCACGTCGTAGGTCGTGCCGAGTTCCGGATTAAAAGCAGAGGTCTGGAGATGCTCTTGATCACTCGGAACGTCACAATAAAGAAAGCTTACCCGGCTAGGCAGAGAACGTGAGCACGTCGCCTGTTGTATTCCTTTGACAGCATAAATATAACAGCGTATTTCAGTGATGGAGGACGGATACTTCAGATAATTCCGTGAGTTGACGTGGGGATCAACTCACTGAACATTAGATCGCGCACAGACATGTGGTCCCTGAATTATTCGTCGTTCTTTGTTGTAAGAGAACACCTCGATTCGCTTCCTGCGATGAATTCCTCCGGTTGCTCCTCGCTTGGCGTTTTCCTTTTATCCTGGCCTAGTTTTACATCCGTTTGTGACGGCGGCCAGGTATGCAGGTGCTCCGTGGCTTGAACAAATGCTATTGACAGAAACCTCACGCGGATTGAGCTCTACCTGTCTCTCTGTATGCTTAATCGGAGAGAAACATTCTCGGGTTTTAAGAGACAAGGCACGTCCGTTCCCTTTCGGCGCACCAAGACGACTGCTTCATTTTCGAAGGAAGAAACGGAAAGGGGACATACCGAAAAACAATAAAATAATAAACAACACAAATATAACGAGTCGGCGCAAGGTATCATCGTCTCTTGTGCCGACAGCGTGCCACAGCAGCGCAAATTACTTTGTGAGGGGCTTGACTTGTTACTAGGCCGGTGTTTTCATACAGAGTTCCCGCACTGCACGTGAACCATCTTCCTCGCATTGAGGAGCCCAGACTTCCACGCTTTCACACGACATTCCTCCACTTTACGAACACCGTCTAAAACAAACAGAATTCCGCCCCTCAACTGAATGTTTGTATGAGGAGCGAGCGGTGTTTTCTTGCCGTAATGTCTTCCGCGTACGGGCAGCATTTTGCCTCGTTTTTAGATATCCAAGGCTTTGACACGGGCGGCTCGCCTTTTCGCTGTTAGTGTTCACAAAGCCGGCGAGGCCTCCAAGAAGTGGTTACAGCGTTTCAAATTGAAAATAAGCACAATAATCACTATTTGCCAATGCCTGACCATTTTGTGCCGTAGAGAAACGCTGTGGTAGCCGACGACAGATTCGGCGCGAAGCCGTACAGCCTGTTTCATGCCCGTGTCCGCGAGAGGGCGCCACACAGACATTTGTGCGGAAGAGAAGGACGAAGTGGACGTTTGTGCGGAAGAGAAGGCAGAAGCTGATGCAAAATGTAGACAGTGTGAGATCGAGGAAAAAATGGAAAAAATGATGGCTGCTCAGAGCGGACTTATGGACAGAATCGCTGAGCTTGAAAATGCGTTGGCAAAAGAGCGTGAGAAAACGCAGGCCATGGGGGAGAGGCTTAGGTTAGCAGAGGAGGGGCTAGCCATGGTAGTTAAGGCGAACAAAGAAGCAGGCAACAGCGAGAACAGTGCGGCGCCGACCTCCAGCGCGGGGGGGCAGCAAGAACAGGGTGTGAAAAACGCAGGTGCAAAGAGCGCGGGGCACAGCTTTCAGGAAGTAGCTTTGCGGGAGGGAGTAGATAATGCAGCAGCTGCGACTCAGGCTAAACACCCAGACAGTAGCCAGGTTCAGGTGACTCCAGCTGGAAAACCTCAGAGGGTTATTATAGCTGGCGATTCCAATTTAGTTCGATGCGCCGAGGCACTCAAAGAGAGGGTGAAAGGCGACAAACGAGTATTGGTAGGGACGTTCCCAGGACATAGGCTGGGTTCAGTCATGAGGCAAGCAAGAGAAAAGCTCAGGTCTGGGGCTCACGGACGCAACCTCGTGATGATTGCGGCAGGGCTAAACGACGTCCTCAACAAAGAATCGTCAGGATTAGCGACGACCTTGGCAAAAGGCGTCGATGACATGCGCGCCATCTCCCCCCAGGTGCAGATAGTAGTGTGCACAGTACCGGAAATACCAGTGCGTGACGGCAACCTCCAAAGAGCGGTTGTCGATGCAAACAAAGAGATATGGCGTACGAGTCGAGAGAAGGGTTTCGAAGTAGTGGAAATAAACAGGGAGGTGCATAGGTGGGGGGGTTTCCAAAGAGACAGAATTCACTTCGATAGGAGGCTTGGTCATGAGGTAGGTTGGCGGCTTGCACGACGTGCAGTAGCTTTTTTGGGGGGTACGCGGGCCCTTCGGAGTCCGGGGTAGCAAGGAACAAAGGAAACAACCAGGGGGATTTTCCGGCAGGCAGCACTGAGAAATGGCAGAAAAGAGGTAAAAGGAAGAAAAGAGCGAAGGCACGTGTAGCAATTAGTTACATAAACATGCAGGGTGGCAGAAGAAAGGCAAAATGGTTAGAGATTGAGGAACAGTTAAACAAAGAAAAGATAGGCGTTTATGCGGTTACAGAAACACACCTTAGAGACCTGGAAGAGCCACCACATATTGACAATTATGTTTGGGAAGGGTGCAACAGGATCATATCAGAAAGAAAAGGTGGGGGTGTTGGAATGCTTATTCATAGCGGAGCCAAATGGGAGAGAGTAAAACAAACGTGTTCAGAGCACCTCTGGGTTTCGGGCACGGTAGGTGGAAAGAAAACGTGGCTAGGTGTAGCTTACATGTGGACGGGAAATAACTGTAAGGAAAAGAATCTGGAGGTAAAGCATTGCATAAACACCGATATTAAAGAATTTGGTCATGGGGCTGAAATCATCCTCCTAGGGGATATGAATGCCCACATCCATGACCTTGACGGATATACAGACACCAATGGGAGGTTATTGCTCGATCTTTGCGAGCACCATAGTCTCGTGATAGTTAACAGAGGGCCCAAGTGTGGTGGACAGATCACGTGGGAGGTCAGAAACAGACAATCGAACATTGATTATTGTCTAATGACGGAAGGAATCTATGAAAAACTGAGAGAAATGAGAATAGACGAGGACGGGATGAACAGCTTGGGTAGTGATCATAAACGCATAACGTTACAACTGGGATATAAAACTGAAAATAATAACGTAGAGTCGAAGTTTGGCAGGTCGTACTTAAATGACAAACAAATAAAAAATATAGCCGCAAGAGTAGAGGAAGAAGTAGGCAAAATACGAGGCAAGGACTGGGGCTATAATGAGCTAGTTCATGCAATGACGAAAGAAATAAGTAAAGAGAAGAAAACTGTTTGCTGGAAAGGAAAGAGAACGCCAAAAAGATGGTGGAACAAGGAAATCCGGGAAGCGATCGAAAATCGACGTAAAGCATCAAGGGAGCACAGGCAGGCAAAAAGGGAGAAGCGGCCGCAAGTCGAAGTCACGGAAAGATGGGAAATATATTTAGAGAAAAAATCTATTGTACAGAAATTGGTCGAGGCAAAAATTAAAGGTGAAAGCGAACGCTGGGTTACAGAAATTCATGACAAAAAGAAGGACGCGCCTAGGATATTTTGGAACCACATAAAAGCGCTAGGTAAAAAGTCTGCCACATTGCAACAACATATTGTTGATGAAAGAGGAAATCAATTGGAAGGGTACGAAGCGTTGGGTTACATCCAGAAGGTAACAGCCGATTCGTTTAAAAAGATCGTCCAAGAGATTCCCCCAGTGGATAAAACCATGACGGAGAGCGAAACTAAGGAAGAGCTAGAACTTGAGAATTTCAACTGGAAAAAGGCCGAAGGAAAAATTCCAAAGCGCACTGCTATGGGTTTAGATGGGGTCCCCGTTAGCCTCATTAACGAATTAGGACAGAACACTAAAGAAGCGCTATTGAAAGCCGTAGAAAAATGCTTACAGGAGAGGCAAATACCGGAAAGTTGGCGAAAAAGCAGAATGAACTTAATCTATAAAGGCAAGGGGGAAAAGAATAACATTCGCTCGTATAGACCGCTAACCATTACATCGGTACTATACAGGATGGCTATGCAAGCAGTAAAATTAAAAATAGAAGCCTGGGCAGAACGTAACAATATTTTGGGAGAACTTCAGAATGGATTTCGAGTAGACAGGCGTTTAGACGATAACCTATTTGTTCTTACTCAGTGTATAGAAATATCTAAAATAGAAAGGAGGCCGTTGTATGTGGCTTTTCTAGACATCACTGGGGCGTATGACAATGTTAATCAGAAAATATTGTGGGAAATTTTGGAAGGAATGGGCATAGGCGACGATTGTGTACAGCTTTTGAGGGAAATATATCGAGAAAATACAGTTTGCATAGAATGGGAAGGAATAAGTAGCAGAGAGAACGTTGATATTAGCAAGGGGCTGAGACAGGGATGTCCTTTGTCGCCGCTGTTATTCATGCTGTACATGGTTAGAATGGAAAAAGCGCTAGGAGATAGCCACATTGGTTTTAATCTGTCACACAAACAGGGCGGCGTGATGATTGAGCAGATGCTTCCGGGTTTATTTTATGCTGATGATATTGTCTTATTCGCAAACAGTCGAGATGATATACAACGGCTGGTGAATATATGCGGGAAGGAAGGCGAGGATCTAGGACTAGGATTTAGTGTAACAAAATGCGGATTGATGGTATTCAATGATCCCAACGACCAGGCGGTATCCATACAGGGCCAAGAAATACCGAGAGTAAGCGAATACAAGTACCTTGGCGTATGGGTAAATGAGGGCGATAGATACATGAAGGTACAGGAAAAAGCCTTGGCAGCAAAGGGAAAGAGGAACGCAGGAATAATGAAGCACAGAGCGTTATGGGGACACAATAGGTACGAGGTGCTTAGGGGTCTGTGGAAAGGGGTAATGGTACCGGGGCTTACATTTGGGAACTCAGTGGTGTGCATGAGGCCAGAGATACAATCGGGAATGGATGTGAATCAAAGAACTGTGGGACGCCTCGCGTTGGGTGCTCACGGGAAAACTACAAACGAGGCTGTAAAGGGCGATATGGGATGGGCGAGTTTTGAGGCAAGGGAAGCGCAGAGCAAAATAAGGTTTGAAGAAAGGCTAAGGAATATGAAAGAGGTTAGGTGGGCAGTGAAGGTGTTCCGCTATTTATATAGAAAGAGCGTTGACACGCAGTGGAGAAAGAGAACTAGGAGGCTCACCAGTAAATATACGGCTCTAAGAGAACTGACAACAAAGAGCGTAAAGGGAAAAGTCAGAGAGGCGGAGAAGATTTACTGGAGGACAGCGATGGAAAAAAAAACCGACTCTGAATAACTACCGAGAGGGCAAAAACGAAATAAAGAGGGAGGCATTTTATGATAATTCAAGAGGAAGCGCTTTATTGTTTGAAGCGAGATCGGGCTGCCTTAGAACGCGTGTTTATAAAGCGAAATTTAGTAAAGAAGAAGAAAAATGCACATGCTGTGAGGAAGATAGGGAAACGACAGAGCATGTTCTGATTGAATGCGGAAATATCCACCCAGGTGTACGTTTGGGCACCACCCTACATGAAGCCTTGGGTTTTAGGGCGAACAACGGGAAGCTGAACATAGCCGCGATTGAAATAAGTAAGAGACGGTTAGAATACTGGTGGCAGAAAACTAGAGAGAACGGACAAAAATAATTATAGGGAAAAATATGGAATTTCTGCCATAAGGGGCAGGGAACTGGGATATGAAATTCCGTTTTTGATATGGCATGATCGATTTGATTGAAGTAAATTTAAAAGGCATGAGGAAAATTAAAAGAGAAAAAAAAAAGTTCTTAAATCTTCTTACGAGCCTGGTGGCGCACATGTCACCGCCCCGTTACAAAGGGGAAGCTCATAGCATCCATCCATCCAAAGACGGATTGTGAGTATGCGTGAGTGAGGTCGAATGTCGCAAAACGTAAATATATTCAATGTTTGTGGGTTGTTTATTAGTACACGAAATGTTCACTGAAAGCTACATCAATTTATGGGCAATACTGTTCTGTTTATGACCGATTAACCATTAGTTTTTAGATGCGAAGCGCTTTATGTGCTCGGGCTGTCGTCGTGTCTTGTCGTCGTCGTAATGGTAACTCAAGCTAAGGTAAAAAATCCCCACACAGTTTACAAGTAAAAGGTACCACCCGCAAAGATTCCAACCCACAACTACTAGGGATGCGACGATAGGAGCTGGAGGCTCTACCAATCACACCATCGACAAATACGCTATACATAGAACAAACGGCCTTATATCTTCACCACATCGCTTTACGATTTGCAGTTAACTGATGTCCAGTTAAAGCAACGGTATTTAGCAAGCAAAATTATGCTTAAATTAGCATCGCCTCGCTTCCCTAGCTGGGGTACCGCCATCTAGGAACGATAGAGTGAAGCAGATTGTCGCGCTAATGCGTGCCAGCGGTTAGCGGTTCGGTAGTCTGAGCGCGTTGGTCGCGCTAAGACTACCGAACGGATTGCGCATTGCATGGCCCATTAGTGGTGCATCATTTCGCACCCCCCTAGTTTTCACGTTAGTAGAGTTGCGTGTTTTGTTTCCTGTCTTGCACTCTCTTTAATTCACTTCTGTTTTCTTTCTAACATGCACCTGTGCTCTCTTCTACCCTGGTAGAGAAACTTCCTTCGCTCAAGAATCTTGTGTTAAGTCCCAACCAACGCTGCGCTGTTTGAAGACTGCTTGTTGAAAAGCTGCTTAACGGAACAAGCATATCTTGTGCTGAAATAAATGTATACGCATTTTTCTCAGTTCCCTAGTGTTTATCAGCCCCGCCACGGTGGCTTAGTGGTTATGGCACTCGGCTGCTGATCCGAAGGTCGCGGGATCGAATTTCTGCTGCGGCGGCTGCATTTCGATGGAGGCGAAATGTTGCGGCCCATGTGCTGTGCGATGTCAGTGCACGTTAAAGAACCCCAGGTGGTCGAAATTTCCGGAGACCTCCACAACGCCGTCTCTCATAATCACAGCTGGTTTTGGGACGTTAAACCCCATAAATCAACTAGTGTTCATCAGTGATTGGAGCGATATGGTTTACTTTCTCCTTCTAATGTTGCAAGCTTATTTGACAATTCTGCTGCACTTAATCTAATAAAATGTTATATTCCAGCATATGTGCTTTTTTTTTTTTTGCGGACACTTTTATCACCCAGAGGCGAAATAGCAAGTTTATTGTACAGAAAACAATGCAGAGGAAGATTGCACATTGTACAACAACTCTGCTGGACGGCGCCACACCTGCACTTATTCAATGTTGTCAAAACCAGGGATACTTGCTGCATATGTTATAGACGAGCGACACCCGTATCAATGTTGCAATTCCTCTAGACACCGAAAAGAACTACTTACAAGACGCACTATTTTCGACGTATTTTGCCTTGTCACTGGTGCAGTGTGACCTGTGACGGTTTGAGACGGTTTGTGGCGCCTTTCTACTCTCAGTACGCTTCAGTGCATGACAGTTGTATACTGTAGCAAAGCTGGCTTTCCTGTGATACATTATTCTCTTGCAGGAGAGTCGGCTGTGCTGCGGCGCAGTAGTGCCACACAGAGAAGCGCAAAAATATGGGAAACGAAAGCTTCTTTTTTCTTTTTGATGGTAAATGCTACAGTGGGTCCCGCGGACCCCCAAGAATGCCTTCGCCTACCCCCTTTAAAAAGCCCTGATCCTAAATTTACACGTAACTGAATCCTTGCGACAGAGTGCCCCACACTGTCGCATCATCTCACTGATGCAGCATAGTAGCGTGGGATTTGCGTCCGAGAAAGTGCAGCGGAAAACGAGACCAACAGAAAGTACGAGTAATATTAAATATAACTCATGAAAGTGACATTTACGCGGTTTAAAAAAGAATGTCATAGTTTTCAAGATATCTCCGTAACAACCTTTGTGTGCGCATCTTAATCGAAGAAAGAAAAAAATCTTTGCTTTGAAAAGCCCTTTAACTTTCTGCACTGATGGCATGTTGTAACATGGTGTTTCAGTGTTCAGAAAAAATTTGGTTTTCCCATTGTGGGCGCATGGATGGTCCCCGCCTCTCGACTGCTCTTTACGTTTACGTACACTCCGTCGAAATTGTTACACTGTCTGTTCCGTAATGAGAAGTCATGGCGAATGGCCAAGCAATGAATGACAAACACCCAATAAAGTGATTGGGTGTCACACACATCTAATCCACCCACGGACATATATTTCAGCACAAAAACACGGAGGTGCAAAAACGTGGTTCAAGAGGAGCCCACACAAAGCAGACAATAATATATACACAATATGTACAGTAACCATTCAAAGAGTCCAAGCAATTAATTGGAGGGCTCACGCGTTCAGGCGCGTCGACGATGTCGGGTCAGCGTCCGTCGACGGCTCTTGAGAGCGGCGAGGAAGGCGACAGAAGTGTTGCGGACGAAGTAGCGACGAAGACTCCCAGACGTCTGCTGGGCGTCCGGAGCAGGAGACGTGTCGTTCTCGAGGTCCCACTATTGGAAGTCACGCTTCATATTTTTATGAGGTAATTTCCTGTGGCTGCCGTCTTCCCGTCTAGGTTTTTGTGCACTCAAACCTTTCGATGTATTCATATTTAAAAAAAAAACAATAAACGCGGCACTGTACTTTTACGCGGGCAGCTCGGCAGCGGCGCCAACCTCACTTTCCACGGGACGGACCCGTACACTCTATCGGTGAGTGCTTTCACAGAAAGGTCTTCCACTAGACACGTGGTCAAATGTTGTAGATATGTTGTGTTAACATAGCTTACGTGCATTACACTGACCAGGTGGCGAATACTGATCGCCACATCGCACTGTCGTGAACGATGCCGTCTGTGTCAACCAGCTGCAGCGTCCACTCCTCGAGCACGTCCCTTCCGAATTAATTTTGCTCAGCCAATTGTTACAGAAGGGCAACGTGGTACGACTGTTTCGTGGCGTCCCTCGCTGCTCATTAACTGGCCCACCTGGACCTCAGTGCCACCGGTAGCCGAGAGAACCGAATGGTACTCTCCCGGCCACCTCCCATTAGGATAAGTGAACTGCATTTGCTCCTCGCCACTCTCCTGGTGATGACAGAATGATTACAGAATGTACATATATGTTCTAGGGCGATGGTAAACTGATCAAGACTTCATGACCCATGTTTTAAAAGGTGCTGCGGGCTATATCTTAACGAAGACAGACGAAATGGAAACATATGTCACAATCAATTAAGACATGAGGAAATGCACAAGGGCTTATTGTGCGCGAAAGAAGAGAAGTGTAACTGTTACGATAGTCAATAAAATAGCAACATCGACACAGTGCAAAGGTGATCATGATGATGCTCCTTCATAAACGAGGCATGCCCACATCCTGAGATTCGACAAGACCAGAGAAACACAGTGATAGATGGTATTGCGCATATGCCACGTCATGATGAAAAAAAACAACAAAGAAGTGGAGAAAAGAACAAAGCCAGGCCAGCACGGAACCGCAGGACAGTGACAGTGTAAGCTGGAGGAGCGACCTTTTTAGAGGTCATTTTAAACGCTTGAGGAAACTAGTGCAAGTAAAACTGGTAGGTATCCCCTGCGCCATAACTGTTATCATTTCGCCAAGTAGGGAAGTACCCACTACGCCATTATTACCAATATCTCCGTAATGGGTTCCGAGCTACAAAGCATGCAGCCCTGTGTTCTTTCAAATGATTCCTCGAACTCGTTATGCAATCCAGTTTTATTCTGCCACGTAACATTACGTTTGTTAATGCGATTCCTCGGCAGGCGTTATACCTGTTTGGTCTTTTAGCGAAGATTTTTCAAGCACAGGCGTCGCTCAGTGGTAGTATGCTCGGCTGCCACGCAGAGGACGTGGGTTTGAATCCTCCTCCCTGGTTATTTCTTGTAATATTTGCGCGATAGCGGTTATGGACACCGTCGGTGGCGGCGGTGGCGGACAACTATACGGCGCCAAAAGCGGCCCTCGTTGTGATCTCATAACAGAGAGAGGGAGAGCTCTTTATTGAAAGGCAGAGAATTTAGCCGGCGTTGAAATATCGCTGACATGCTGCTCTGCGTGGGGAGGGCGTTTGGGGAGAGAAAGACGAGCAGAAAGAAGTACAAGCTGTTATGAGCCGCGCAGGACTGGCTCATAACAGCTTACGCTGTAAAATAGCCAGGCCTGCGCGGAACCGCAGGACAGTGACAGCGTAAGCTGGAGGAGCGACATTCTTAGAGGCCATTTTGAACGCTTGAGGAAACTAATGCAAGTAGAGGTGCTAGGTATCCCCTGCGCCATAACTCTTATCATTGCACCAAGTAGGGAAGTACCCACTACGCAATAATTACGGCGGTATTGTAACGTGCAAATCTGCATAGCTGTACACCTTAGAGATTCTCTTGGCGTCGTTTTCCCGAGTACTAACCGAACTCTCGGCCCGCGTCGACGGCGAGCTGCAGTTTGGGCTTCTCTCTGCACAGCTGTCTGTTGTGCTCGACGTTGCCTTGTTGCAGCCGCGCGCGTAGCTCAGCGATTCGCTTCTTCAGCAGCGGTCTGGACCTTACGAGTAGGTGCCTTCAGGTATATCGAAGAAACAAGTCAGGTTGCTGGCGGGGCGGCGTACGTCGCCTGCCGCGTGGTGCATGGCAAGATACAACAAAACTGCTTCAAAGGGCAGCGCTTCGTAATAACGATGACGGAAATGTTGAAGAAAATTGTTTCATAATGATGATGTTGATGATGCCTCTGTAATGGGTCCAGAGCTACAAACCATGCCGCCCTGCGTTCTTTCAAATGACTCCTCGAACTGGTTATGCAATCCACTTTCCCCGACTAGTAGTGGCGTATTATTATTCTGCCACGCAACATTACACTTGTTAGCCCCGCCAGGGTGGTCTGGTGGCTACAGTACTCGGCTGCTGATCCGAGGGTCGCGGGATCGAATCCCGGCTGCGGCGGCTGCATTTCGATGGAGGCGAAATGTTGAAGCCCGTGTGCTTTGCGATGTAGGTGCACATTAAAGAACCCCAGATGGTCGAAATTTCCGGAGACCTCCACTACGGCGTTCTCTCATAATCAGAACTGGTTTTGGGACGTTAAACCCCACAAATAAATAAATCAATCAATCAATAAGAGAAGAATGTGGCGTTTGCTCGTGGCGGCTGTGTTTCCTTCATAGGTGAACGGCGTTTTGTCAGATTCGCAAACTGTACACTTGAGCTCGCGAAGAAACTGACTGCGACGATGACCACTCAGCGTGCTCGCTTCGGCACATCTGCGCTTAAGACGACGCTGGGGACCGAACTCACTGTTATAAATGTGCGAGCGTTTCCACGCCGCCATGATGAGAAGCCGTTTTGAGGACGTCTGTCCGTCCTTCGACGACGTACGTAAGAAGAACTGCTATACAGGAACACATGGTTACAGGTAAACGAAATTTTCTTGGTAATGGCGGGATCCATACGAAGCGAATGTGTGACCTATAGTTGGCTGCTCACCTCCGTTTTTTTTTTCTTTATTGACTGAGCCTGGTACCCATGCTTTCAGGACGTGAATGTGTCTGTGCTACAACGTGGTCTTGCACGAAAGACATTTAAAAAAACAAATTCATTATGAAACCTTCATTCAAAAATTTTGGGATACCGGATATAGATGCACCCCAAGTTATAGCTTCACGACTGGGACAACACGTTAACTGACGCTACTGGAATTCATTGTCAGGTTACTTGAGCTACCGTATTTCCTTGCATACAAGGAACGCTCGTAAGCACTGGCTCTTGTTGACTATGGTGCCCTGATAATGACGGTTATTAACGAACAGTGTCGGCCAATTGTAGTTTGATGTGGAATTTGTTGGCTAAACGGGGTGAACGAGTCGGAATTTCGGCTAACCGTTTTTGCAATACCAACACCGTTAACTCAAACTCTAATGGCTGTGTATTATTCCGTAAATCTTTGTTTCTGTACGATGCGCGAGCCTTCGCTAATATGTCTTGCATCACGATTCTTTCACGTAACATTCAATATTGCTCTGACTGATCAAGTTTATTTCCACTTATTCCACGAATGCGTGGAATCTTCTTATTCAATTATTGCAAGGCAACATACCATAATGAGCACGACAATTTTACTGCAAGGCAGGTTTCTTAGCTGAGCTCCGTATCTATTACGCACAAATACTTAAAGGCGCCGGTTCGCATTAGTAACGCGCAGTCTCGTTGGAATGAGTAACTATAATAGAAACGATTCGGCCCTTCTCTGTTCAGGGAATGCACAAGCGGCGTTGAAAAGTAAAGCCTACGTGTCGTATTCACGGCTGACTGCATGCGTGCGTACGAGGTATGCCTCCGCTGCAGAAAAGCGGGGAGCGCTGCTGCGGCTGACTTCCACGGTCGGTTGACTTTCAGTCACGCATAAACGTAAAACAGGCCTATATTCAAGAAGTTTCCAGCGCAGTAGTTACGTGCATTGGAGAATACAAAACAAAACGTAGTCCGAAGGAATAGTCAAGTGGCCAGGCTCGTCTATACTAGCTTTCCAGATAGTCACGCTGAGCTAACCGAATGTTTTACCTAATCTTGTTATATGGAAAAACTTAGATAACAGTTTAGGTAATATAACAATAACTGAATGGCAGCTTCCAACTTCGTTATAAGTACATGCGGTCTAACGATTATGTTGGCGGCATAATGGATTATATTTAGCGAGAGGGTTTTGCTTTTAAATTAAATTTGAGTTATAGGCGACGCAACGACAATGTGATCACGAGACTGACCGCGTGGGTTGACCCCAGTCTCAAGATGGCAGCTTGAAGTTCTTTAATATGCAAACTAAATGTGTTTCTTCCTTTCCTTCATTACTATGAAGCTATTTTTGGCGTCCACCTGCGTAAGCATACGCACAAGATGTATTGTACCTTTGCTGTGGAAAAAGCGAAGTATCGTGCCGGGTCATAGTTACTTAGACAACCTAAATGGAACAGGCACTTTTAACGCATGCTTTGAATCGCTGCATCGTGTTTGCCTCCGGTAAAATAATTGCGATTGCACGCTTCCGTAACAAGCGATTTGTTAGACAGAGCCTCAGCCGAAGCCGCCTTTGTCCGAACAGCTAGCGTGACAAATGAAATTGTGCCTGTCCACTGCACACGTATACAATGTGTAGAAAGGAAGCATTTTCTCTGCCCGCATGCTGCATTTGCAGTTTCTGACATGTGTTGGAATGGGGAGTCTACAGTCGATTCAACGAGGGTCGCGGGATCAAATCCCGGCCGCGGCGGCTGCATTTCGATGGAGGCGAAATGTTGAGGCCCGTGTGCTGTGCGATGTCAGTGCACGCTAAAGAACCCCAGGTGGTCGAAATTTCCGGAGCCCTCCACTACGGCGTCTCTCATAATCAGAACTGGTTTTGGGACGTTAAACCCCACAAATCAATCAAATCAAATCATTCGATTCAAATAAGAGGCACTGAACCTAATTAAGTCAAATTTTGTTAGGTGCGAAAAGTATGATTTTTTTTTTACCCAGGGTCTAATAGAACGGCCGCAGTGACGAAACATTAAAAGAAGTCCTTCGCACAACACAGCTCATCGACAGCGCAACGAATCAGGACACTCAATTAGAAGCTGTGCCATTTTAGTTAAACCTCGAAACATTGTACAACATGTACAGTGTTGTGCAATGTTTCGAGGTGGTTGTACGTAGTGTTATGACACTTTGTTTACGCATCATAAATCCTAAGTTCAGTGTGGTGAATACAGTTCATCAACAGCATAATATCAGGCTACGATCCTACAGACCGGTATCTGAGTAGTAATCAGATATCGGCCTGATGAATATCAGTGATTACTGTAAACATTTGGTTTTGCAAGGCGGACATAACCGTGAGCAGGAATTACAATTATGCCACTAGGCGAACTGTTGTAACTGCACAATGAGAAGCTGTTCGCCGCTTCAGCTTCCTTAATGACGACACCCTGTCATTTATCTTTGCAACCGCGCTTCGATGAATCAGACAGCCCCGTAACGAGTTATCTCCCCGAAACAAACAGCGACACAGACCAAGGAACAAGATATCTTTAGTTGATCTCTTCGGAGTAATCGGTGAACCAGTTCCGCAAGACAGCCACCGCTAATGCAATTAGTCGTCATATTACTTATATATAGAACTTGGCTGGCTGAATGAATGATTGTCAATCGGGAAAAGCAGTCGCTCTGATGTTTCTCCCGACCGCAATACTACGGTGGTCGCTGCAAACCGCAGCCGAAATACGCATCTACTAGAGATAAGCGACGAAGCGTACACCAGTCGGAAAAGTAAAGAGATAACGTAGGGCACTTCCAATCAGACCACCTTCTTCTAAACGGTGTGATAGCTTGCCTGGAGAGAGAAGATGGGAAGGATAGACTCGGATCCGTCGTAGCGACGTAACCGTATACCGTCAAACCACGAATGCAGCACAAAGTTCCTTCGATCAGATCACGCTTGAAGACGGCGGCTCACACTTAACGTGCGCATTGTACACGTTACAATGTGCACATTGTGCACATTGTAACGCGCCTGCTGGTAATTTCCGTCCCACGTCTAGCCACCATCACAACCGCGTGAGCGTTGGCTAAGAAGCGCAGCTGCTTGAGATCTTCGCTCAGTCTTTTACGCTCTAGGAGAAACATCTTGCTCAGAAGGCAGCGAGTATAGACGACTATGTAGTCACGTTTCCTTTAGAGCAAACCTATGGAGCCGTCCTTGTAACTGAGCTCTCCCGACCTCTCCTTGACCAGGTTGCTTGTAGTGCACAAACACAGAGTGTAAATGCAGGGGGTTGCCAGCTCTCGAGCGCCTGCCTGTTTGCTAGCGACTGAGATGTTGCGATGTACGTTTCTGCGGTTACCTTGCTGATGCATCTAGATGTTGAACAAGAATAGCATTAGGGCCCGCACCTTCATCTATCTATCTATCTATCTATCTATCTATCTATCTATCTATCTATCTATCTATCTATCTATTTGAACAAGAATAGCATTAGGGCCCGCACCTTCATCTATCTATCTATCTATCTATCTATCTATCTATCTATCTATCTATCTATCTATCTATCTATCTGTCTATCTATCTATCTATCTATCGATGGCGAGAGTGGTTGTGCTCTTAATGGAAAAATTCTCAATGAAGAACACACAGGTTATGAGAGTGCCGTGCTCCTTGACGTCCTAGAATAAATTAAAACACTTCTACGCTGCTTAAGGCAGGAGGTGGTTTCTCTGTACAAAGTCGAGCCGCATACAGGACGGGCGCCTGAAGTGCTAATTTGGACGGAAAGAAAAACAACATAATTGAAGGAGAAACTATATCAACAAGTATGATAATATGGAGCATGAACTGTAAAGCTCTGCACTTGTACTTGTTCCTCGGCCTTTCTGCAGTGTAGACCACCACCACCACCACAATCACGGGCTACCGCAGAGCCATATACTTACGATCCATGTCACTGCGTTGTGCACCGCCTTCCTATTATCGACAAGTCACGCAAGGGGAGCATCCCATTGCCAACGAGGCTCGATCGCACAGTACAAAACTGTGCTTCATGTAGTGAAGCAACAACGCAATTCCAACCTCAGGTTCGCTTACCTTGCGGCAGTCCCCAAGTTTCTTCCGTACTCCTTCGTTCTTTTTTCTTATCTTCTTCTCTCTTTCTAACTGGTCTCCTCGCAAGCCTTTGGACATGGAGGGAGCAGGAAGGCGACGACAACTACAAGAAGTGGGCCGTTCTCTTCGAAATGAAAGCAAGATGCATTGCACTCCATGTTGGAGTAGGCCATGACGCACTACCTCATATTGGCGCGTCTATGTACTTTTCTCGTGCGGGAAGGGAGA